>JAEIGM010000155.1:0-77066 GCA_018903735.1 Drosophila cardini | reverse complement strand
GAGGTTCGAAATCCTGCCAGTGAATTGTTTGATTATTTTTAGACCTCGCACCCTCTGCAAGAAAGTGTAGCGGTTCATTGTTTTGCCTGAGCGAATGTGTGCGGGCAGAAGGAAGGGCCGACCCCAGCAGCGCATAGCATATGGATCAAAATGTTCGCTGACGATATAGTGATGTTCGCTGTATCGTCCGTCCGGCGATCACCTAGATCTTTTAAACTACAAGTGCTAGAGCCACCAAATTTGGAATGAAAGTCCCTCTGCTTCGCGAGCAGATCAAGTTTATTTCAAATCTTTGCCACGCCCCTTACCGCCCCCGCAAATTGTACTGGGCAGAGTGCTGCGAAGTCGAGTGAGCCGACTGTAAAAGACCCCGTACTCCATCTAGTGCGCGTTTTCCATACAAATCACCAATTTTCTAACCTAGATTTGACCTGTGGGAGCTAGTAGGCTATAGTTGTCCGCTCCGGACCCCAAACTTGGTGAGGATAGTTATAATGGTACCATACACTACGTGTTAGTTTGGTTGCAATCGCTCAACTTAAACCCATGTCTCCATACAAATCACCCATTTTCGACCAATCGATTTGTCCTATGTGGGAGCTATGCCATAGTTGTCCTGATCCGGGACCAAACTTGATGAGGATGGCAAAGATTTGAAATAAACTGGACCTGCTCGCGAAGCAGACGGACTTTCATTCTAAATTTGGTGGCTCTAGCTCTTATAGTTTAGCAGATCCAGGTAAGTTCATAACAGACGAACGGACTTGACTGACAGACGGACAGACGGACATTGGTATATCGTTCCCGGCTGTTGATGCTGAGGGGAAATATTGGGGCCACCTTGCCTGTTACGCAAGAATATAGGAGCACCCTCCGAATTGTTCGGTTTAAAAAATCCCCCGATAGACCCACTACTTTTTTTAGAGTACGGGGTCTAAAAACTATTTTCACATCACCATAACCAGAAAACGACTAGAGCTAGGGAGACCACCAAATATATGTATGGTACCTATTATAACTATCCTCACTAAATTTGGTCCGGATCGGACAACTGTAGCCCATAGCTCATAGGACAAAATCGGCTGAAAATTGAGATTTGGATGGAGAAGCATGAGTTTTTAGTTGAGCGATTGCAAAAACTAACACATGATGTATATGGTACCATTATAACTATCCTCACCAAAGTTTGGTCCGGATCGGACAACTATAGCCTATAGCTCCTATAGGACAAATCGGTTTGAAAAGTGATTTGTATGGAGACATAAAAGTTTTAGTTGAGCGATTGCAACCAAACTAACACATTATGTGAAAGGAAACATTATAACTATCCTCACCAAGTTTGGTCTGGACGGGCAACTATAGCTGGCAGCAGGGCGGGCGGTAAAAAGAGCAATAGAATGAGTAGTCGGGGTTATTTACAGTCGGCTCGCTCGACTGTAGCCTTTCTACTTGTTATACTCCGTTACTCGTAGAGTAAAAGGGCATGGTCTTCGTTGGAATGAAACGAGGAGAAGTGAAGACATGACATCCGATAAAGTAAAGACCCCAAATATAATTCTTGATCAGCATGACTAGCCGAGTCGATATAGCCATGTCCGTCTGTCCGTCCGTCCGTCTGTCTGTTCGTCCGTCTATCTTCGTCTGTGTGAACAAAAGGATCTCAGAGACTATAAGAGTGCTAGAAAGGCGTCCGCAAACGAAAGATAAAATGCCCAAGCAGTACAAGTTTGCTTTTTTTTCACTCTTCCCACTTTAGGGCGTTCTATGTGCATAAAGGTAAAAACAGGTAAAAAATAGCATGTTTTAGTATAGAAAACTTTTGTTAGTAATGCTATCTAAACCAAATTGACACAGAAAGTACACGTCCAGGGATTACGTATACTGACCAAGTTTGATCCAAATCGGACACACTATATCATATAGCTCCCATAGGGACAATCGGTCAAAAAATACGCTCCAAATATGAATTTATATGAATAACTTTTTGCGTTGGCCCATAATCAATCGAAGTGAAACTTACACAGAATATATCTTTCAATAATATAAACATATTGACTAAGTTTCATCCAAATCGGACGACTATATCGTATAGCTCCCATAGGGACAATCGGTCAAAAATACGCTCTAAATATGAACTTATGTGAATAACTTTTGCATTGGCCAAGCAATCGAAGTGAAACTTACACAGAATATATCTGTCAATAATATAAACATATTGACTAAGTTTCATCCAAATCAGATGACTATATCGTATAGCTCCCATAGGGACAATCGGTCAAAAATACGCTCCAAATATGAATTTATATGAATAACTTTTGCATTGGCCAAGCAATCGAAGGGAAACTTACACAGAATATATCTGTCAATAATATATATATGTTAACCAAGTTTCATTCAAATCGGACGACTATATCGTATAGCTCCCATAGGGACGATCGGTCAAAAATACGCTGTAAATATGATTTTGTATGAATATTTTCTGCGTTTCTCAAGTCATCTGAATTAAAACCAATTTTTTTTTAACCCTAAAAATAAAAAAAATATAATTTTATTATTAAATTTATATATTTTTTTTTAAAAAAATTTTTTTTTAATTTTTTTTTTTTTTTATTTAGCCCAAAAAAAAAAAAAAAATAATATATATATATATATTCTTATCTATATATATTTTTTTTTTTACTTATTAATCCATTTTAGCCTATCTTTATGAACTTTTTGCTCTCTATTTTTCTTATTTTTATACTCTCTGCAAGAGAGAGTATATTGTGTTTGTGAAAAGTATGTAACAGGCAGAAGGAGGCGTGGCCGACCCCATAAAGTATATATATTCTTGATCAGCATCACAAGCCGAGTCGATATAGCCATGTCCGTCTGTCCGTCTGTCTGTCTGTCCGTCTGTCCGTCTGTCTGTCTGTCCGTATGAACAAACAGATTTCAGAGATGGTAAGAATGAATTTGGTCTCTATCGACTCGATATTAAGTCAGTCAATACAAGAATCTTTTTTAGACCCCGTACTCTAAAAAAGAGTATAGGGGTCTATTAAGTTTGTCTGAAGCGAAATGTGCGTAACAGGCAGAAGGAGGCGTGGCCGACCCCATAAAGTATATATATTCTTGATCAGCATCAACAGCCGAGACGATATAGCAATGTCCGTCTGTCCGTCTGTCCGTCCGTCCGTCCGTCTGTATGAACACCTGGAACTTCTAAACTACAAGAGCTAGAGCTACCAAATTTGGAATGAAAGTCCGTCTGCTTCGCGAGCAGATCAAGTTTATTTCAAATCTTTGCCACGCCCCTTACCGCCCCCGCAAATTGCAAAAAACAATTTTCACATCACCATAACTTGAAAACTACTAGAGCTAGAGTGACCAAATTCACACGTAATGCGCATAGCCCATAGACAAACCGGTCAAAATGGCACGTATGTTAGTTAAGCGATCGCAACCAAACTTACAGAGAATGTGTGAATAATTATTAAAAGTATCCTCACCAAATTTGGTCCAAATCGGACAACCACAACATATAAAATAAATTAATCAAAAATGCTGAATTTTTTGAATTAATTGTTTGTTTACACTTGCTTGCAATATAAGATTTAACTCTACGTTTAGCTACCGCAACTTCAATAAGAAGCGTGATCTAGGTAGTAGAGATGCGCGCTTCGTACGCGCTTCGTCAGTGACAAATGCTAATTGTTCACTTTTTAAATTTTAATTATTTACATAAACTTCAATGCGGAGTGTGGTCTAAGTAGTAAAGATGCCTGATCTAATTCTTCGCACTTGTATGTGAACCCGGGATCATGGGTTCGAGTGCCGTAAGGGACATTTTATTAATTTTGATTGTATAACAAATAAATATTACATGTAAATGCAGATAGTCGAGCACTTTTAAGAGAAGGGCGTGGTGCAGCTGTAAGAGCTCTGACGCGTGTGCGTGGAGTCCGAGGTTCGAATCCCGTCAGTGAATTATTTTGATTATTTTTTTTTTTTTTTATTTCAATTTAAATTTAAAATTAAATTTAAATTGAATTTAAAATTGTAAAACACGGCTTATTTTTAAAATAAGCCAATTAATTGTGTATATATTTACATACATTTGTATATAAAAATGTATGTATACAAAATGTGAATCACTCCGTTTTTTTTCTTTTTCGAATAGAAAATGCGCACTTCTGTGAGTACGGGGTCTTTTACAGTCGGCTCGCTCGACTGTAGCCTTTCTTACTTGTTTTTTTCGATGCCATGCCCCGTTCGCCCACAATGAGCAAAAAACTAGAAACACCTCGTAAAAAATTGATGTTTTAGGCGAATATCTCAGTAAATATGGAACTTAGGAAGACCCATTTTGGTATGTAGGTTCCTAGAGACGGTATAATTGTATTGTCATAAAAAAAATGTTGGACTGCCACGCCCCCTTTTCTCACAAGAAATAAGATAATTTGCAAACTTCAAATCCGATTTTAAGGCATATGTTCTTATCGTACAGTATTGTTATTTCACATTCGTTTAAAGACAAAATATATTAAACTATCCTGAAAGTTGCATCTAAATCGGACAATAAACAAAAGAGCTAGACATGTAAGAAAGTTGATAATTGAACGCAATGCCAATGCATGTGTGCAAGCGAGATAGAAACATACAAACATGTGAGCGAACGTTTTCGCTGCTTGCTAGCGGCAGCGCTGCCCGCGAATGCTGGCCGTGCCAACCAATTGTGTATGTATTACATATTCACACATACATATGTGCGTGCATACATATAATGTTAAGTGTGTATGCATGTGTATACATACAATCAGATGTTTTTGTTTCAACGTGGTTTGTTGCAAGTATCAATTGATATACCCGGATATCGATTTTATTAAGATGATCAGGAATAAAATGCAGAGAGTATTCTAGGGTCGGGCGTGCTCGACTGTACTTTTCTTTCTTGTTTATAATTACATTATTATTGTTTTCTAACTTAGACCTGTCTCCTTCTTTAAATAAACTTGGTCTCCTATTTCTATTTTAAAATCTAATACTTTCTTATTATTTATTTCTTTTTGCTTAATTTTATTTTTTTCTAAAAGTATTCTAGCTCTTCTATATGCATTTTCTAATCGAAACTTAACCTCTTTAGCATAATCTTCTATGTAATATATTGTTTCTACTGTATTAACATTATTAAATTGTATTGGTAAGTTATTCTGCCTACCAAATACTAGTTCATATGGACAATAATTATGAGTTACTGATGGTGTTGTGTTAAAACAATACACGAAATACTGTAACCATACGTCCCAATCAGTTTTATCTACTGATATATATGAACGAATGTACTCATTGAATGTCCTATGACTTCTTTCAACGGTACCTAAAGTCTGGTGATGGTGTGCTGTAGACGTTATGTTGTCTTTTTTTAAATATTTGCACAAGTCAGTTATAATGGAATTTATATATTCTGTTCCCATGTCCGTAATGAACGTCTTCATTGGACCGTACTTCAGAATAAAAGATTCGAATATGGCTTTTGCGAGAGTTGTTGCGCTTTTGTTTGCAACAGGAATTGCTACTAAATACTTTGTTAAATTACATATTAAAGTCATTGCGTATTCGTTTCCATTTTCCGATCGTGGTAGTGGACCAATTGTGTCAACTATCACTCTGTCAAAAGCATATTGTGGAGTTTCAGTTAATGTCATAGGTGATTTAGTATGTTTCGTCGTTTTCGACGTCAGGCATTTTGGACATTTATTTATGTACTCTTTTACAAGATTAGTCATGGTTTTCCAATAATATAGCCTCTTTATTTTTGCTAGCGTTTTATTTATGCCTGTATGACCTCCTTGAATTGGATCATCATGGAATGTAGACAATATTGCTTCTTTTTCTTTTTCATTAATTATTTGGGTCACCGGCTTGAGTAGCGCTACTCTTAATGATTTCAAATTTTTATTGCCCATTTGTTTAAAAGTATCTATTGAAATTGATTCAAAGATCTTTTCACTCGGTGCCACTTTTAGTTTGCTGATTTTAGATACACCGGCTTGCTATTCAAGCCTTTGGAAAAACTGACCTAAGTCGAGAATTCCATTGGAGTACAAATCGCTAACATTAATTCTTGCAACAACTGTTCTTCCACGTTTCAATAAACATGTATATTCTGTTATTCGCAAGGTCACTACTTTTCATACCTCGTCATTTGTGATGACTTCGTATACGTTGGGCTTAGAAGCTTTTTCAAGACTTTGCCTTGGCAATAGTTCTTGTTTATTTTCTGCGCAGAAATTATTTTGTCTACTTTGGTGGCTGGTAGTGACTTTCAGGACTTTTGTATTCATGTCAATTAGGTCGGATATAGTTATCCTTGACAAGGCATCTGCCACGAAGTTGTCTTTCCCTCTCAGATACTCTACTGTAAAATCGTATTCTTCCAATTCGAGTCGCATGCGTGTTAATTTTTAACTTGGGTTTTCCATAGAAAATAAATATGTTAAAGGTCTGTGATCAGTTCGAACTGTAAAATGCTTGCCATATATATATGGCCGAAAGTGTGTTATTGCCCAATGTATTGCTGCTAGTTCTTGTTCTGTAGTACTCTTATTGCTTTCACCTTTAGTGAATGCTCTTGATGCATATGCAACTGGGAGTTGGAGTCCATTATAGTTTTGAGTTAAAACTGCTCCACATGCTTGCTTGCTTGCATCTGTGATTATGCAAAGTTCTTTGCTAAAATCTGGGTACTGTAATAAATTTGGTTGAACAAGTTTATTTTTGAGATAATGAAATGCCTTTTCACACTCTGTTGTCCATTCAAATGGGACATTCTTTTTGCATAATCTCCTTATGTGTCGTGAGTGTTCGGCGAAGTTTTTTATAAAACGTCTATAGTAATTGCAAAATGCAACGACTCTTCTAGCGCTGTCTGCGTCCGTAGGGACAGGATAATTATTGATAACATCAAATTTTTTGTCATCGGGTAAGATCTCTTTATCAGTGCATCTGTGACCTAAAAACTTCACCTCGTGCATGAAAAATGAACATTTTTCTGGATGTAATTTTTATACTCTCTGCAAGAGAGAGTATATTGGGTTTGTGCAAAAAAAAAAAGTATGTAACAGGCAGAAGGAGGCGTGGAAGACCCCATAAAGTATATATATTCTTGATCAGCATCACAAGCCGAGTCGATATAGCCATGTCCGTCTGTCCGTCTGTCTGTCCGTCTGTCTGTCCGTATGAACAAACAGATTTCAGAGATGGTAAGAGCTACAAGTTTGAATTTGGTCTCTATCGACTCGATATTAAGTCAGTCAATACAAGAATCTTTTTTTTTTCGATGCCACGCCCCATTCGCCCACAATGTGCAAAAAACTGAAAACACCTCGTAAAAAAGTGATGTTTTAGGCGAATATCTCAGTAACTATGGCACTTAGGAACACCTATTTTGGTACGCAGGTTCCTAGAGACGGCATAATTGTATTGTCATCAAAAATTATGGACTGCCACGCCCCCTTTTCCCACAAGAAATAAAATAATTTGCATATGTTCTCATCGTACAGTATTGTTATTTCACATTCGTTTGAAGACAAAATATATTAAACTATCCTGAAAGTTGCATACAAATCGGACAATAAACAAAAGAGCTAGACATGTAAGAAAGTTGATAATTGAACGCAATGCCAATGCATGTGTGCGAGCGAGATAGAAACATACAAACATGTGAGCGAACGTTTTCGCTGCTTGCGTAGCTTAGCGGCAGCGCTGCCCGCGAATGCTGGCCGTGCCGACCAATTGTGTATGTGTAACATATACACACATACATATGTGCGTGCATACTTATAATGTCAAATGTATATATGTGTGTATACATACAAACAGATGTTTTTGTTTCAACGTGTTTTATTGCAAGTACTTTCAATTGATATACCCGAATACCGATTTTATTAAAATGATCGGGAATAAAATGCAGAGAGTATTCTACGGTCGGGCGTGCTCGACTGTACTTTTCTTTCTTGTTTTAGGTTGTTTTTTCTACAAAGTTTGAAAACATCTGTTAAATTTTTAATCATATGTTGTTCAGAACAACCAATAAAGATTAAATCATCCATGTAAAGGAAAGCTTGTGTAGGATCTAGGCCTGAGAATGCTATTGTCATCATTCTTTGAAATGAACAAGTAAGAAAGGCTACAGTCGAGCGAGCCGACTGTAAAAGACCCCGTACTCCTTCTAGTGCGCGTTTTTCCATACAAATCAAATAATGTGTTAGTTTGGTCTCAATCGCTCAACTAAAACTTCATGTCTCCATACAAATCACAAATTTTCGACCGATTTGTCCTATGGGAGCTATAGGCTGTAGTTGTCCGATCCGGATCAAACTTGGTGAGGATAGTTATAATGGTACCATACACATATTGTGTGAATTTGGTCTCTCTAGCTCTAATCGTTTTCAAGTTATGGTGATGTGAAAAAAGTTTTTTTCAATTTGCGGGGGCGGTAGGGGGCGTGGCAAAGATTTGAAATAAACTTGATCTGCTCGCGAAGCAGACGGACTTTCATTCCAAATTGGGTGGCTCTAGCTCTTGTAGTTTAGAAGATCCAGGTGTTCATACAGACGGATGGACAGACGGACGGACGGACAGACGGACAAACGGACATTGCTATATCGTCTCGGCTGTTGATGCTGATCAAGAATATATATACTTTATGGGGTCGGCCACGCCTCCTTCTGCCTGTTACGCACATTTCGCTTCAGACAAACCTAATAGACCCCTATACTCTTTTTTAGAGTACGGGGTCTAATTAGGCGCTATTTTTAAGCCGAATGGCAAGCGCATGAAGCGATACGAGCCATTGCTTGTTGAGAAAGACGTTATATCTCTTGAACTTTTTTCGAGTTCAATTTGATGAAATCCTGACATTAAATCAAGGCATGAAAAATATTTAGCTCTACCCAATTGATCAAGAATATCGTCAATTCTGGGGAGTGGAAATTTATCTGACAGCAAATTTTTATTTATTTGGCGATAGTCAATTACTAATCGCCTTTTTTGTCTTTAGAGCCCGAAAGAGCTTTCTTTGGAACTAATAAGAGTGGACTATTATAGGGTGAAACAGACGGTTCAACAATATTTTGTTCAATTAACTTTCCAATTTGATGCTGGATTTCTTCTATTTGGCTATGCGGACATCGATAATCCTTTACATATACTGGCTCATCATCCTTAAGTCTCAATTTTTGTTTGTAAAAATTTTTTGTTGTAATTGGTTCTAACTAAAAAAAAAAATTTTAAAAAAATTTGATTTTAATTTTTGTGTGTTCCTAATCGATCAACGCAGTGATCTCCTGTCTTATGTTTCGAATGGCTTTACAGGCCATACTCTACTACGAGCAACGAAATTATCGCTCAGTATTACAAAGGGTTCTTTACATTTCATTTGTTTCTTAATTAAACATATTTTTTTTTTCTTAATTACAAAATTATTGTATTTAAAATTTTTTTTTTTATTTGTTGCGCGCTCTTTGTAGCGCTGCCGGTCCTTGAAGATCCCGTTGGTTTAGCTTGTAACGCTAAACGGTGCCGGTGCTGGTCTTCACACAGGCTGTTGGGGCGCCGGTGCTGGTATCCTCACAGGCTGCTGGGGCGCCGGCGCTGGTCTCTTTGCAGCATGTGTAGCTGCAGTGCGGCGACTCCAATGGTCCAGGGCAGTCCGTTGGGCATTTTACTTCCGGTTTCGTTTGTATGATTTTCTTCTGCGGCACTGGTTGAAATACTTTAGAGTTTATTAGCTGTATATTTTTTATAATATTTCCATTTGTAGAGGTTGTGCTTTTTTGACCCCTTACTCTAAAAAAGAGTATAGGGGTCTATTAAGTTTGTCTGAAGCGAAATGTGCGTAACAGGCAGAAGGAGGCTTTTCCGACCCCATAAAGTATATATATTCTTGATCAGCATCAACAGCCGAGACGATATAGCGATGTCCGTCTGTCCGTCTGTCTGTCTGTACGTCCGTCTGTATGATCACCTAGATCTTTTAAACTACAAGAGCTAGAGTCACCAAATTTGGAATGAAAGTCCGTCTGCTTCGCGAGCAGATCAAGTTTATTTCAAATCTTTGCCACGCCCCGAGACGATATAGCGATGTCCGTCTGTCCGTCTGTCTGTCTGTCCGTCCGTCTGTATGATCACCTAGATCTTTTAAACTACAAGAGCTAGAGTCACCAAATTTGGAATGAAAGTCCGTCTGCTTCGCGAGCAGATCAAGTTTATTTCAAATCTTTGCCACGCCCCTTACCGCCTCCGCAAATTGTAAAAAACCTGCTCTCGTCCATTAACAATTTAAAATCTTCCTTCTCTCCTGGGCCTGACAACATTCCTAGTTGCGTGCTTAAGGAGTGTTGTTCTACTACAAGGGAATTGCGAAGTTGTCCGCAATCCCTAAGCTCTTCGAAAAAATAATTACTTCGACTTTGCAACACCTCTGCAAGTCAATTATCTCCCCTGCCCAACACGGTTTTGTTAAGAGTCGGTCGACTTCGACCAATTTATTGGAATTTACCTCTGTTGTAAATGAGGCATTCCTTAATAGAATGCAAACTAATGTCATCTATACTGACTTCAGTAAAGCATTTGACTCTGTAAATCATAACCTCCTTCTCCATAAACTAAGCATTTTAGGCTTCCCACCTTCCCTTCTTCTGTGGATATCATCATATCTTACAGGTAGAACCCAAAGGGTTATGCTTAGATCAGCCAAAATCTGTCTTTGTTACTTCTGGAGTTCCCCAGGGTAGTCACCTAGGCCCCCTATTTTTTAATCTCTTTATAAATGACCTTCCTTCCTCACTAGCCCATTGTCGTATACTTATGTATGCCGATGACGTGAAATTATTATTGTCTTATAAGGATCCTATGCACAACTGGTGCATAACTAATCACTTGAACCTAAATTTTTCTAAATGCCTGTTTATGACGTTTAACAGGGTGGCTCTTTACTTAGCCAACTATCTCATTGACAAACGTATATTATCAGTCGATGACCTCGGTGTTCTTTTTGACAATAAATTAAGTTTCACACATCATATTTCCACTATAGTTAATAAAGCTAAGGGAACTCTTGGATTTATTAAACGCTGGTCTAAGGAATTTAATGATCCATTTGTCACCATACTTCTTTACACATCCCTTGTCCGTCCCATTCTTGAGTATTGCTCATGTGTCTGGTCTCCTCAACATGCTAATAGTCAATCATTAATTGAGTCAGTGCAGAAGCAGTTTCTACTTTTCGCGCTTCGTGGACTTAATTGGGACCCCAACCTTCGCCTTCCATCTTATACTAGCAGACTCTTGCTTCTGAATCTGCCATCCCTTACTAATCGGAGAAGAGTTCTTGGAGTAATCTTCCTCCATAAATTAATAATCGGTGATATCTGCTCCCCCTCTCTTTTAGAACGCCTTAAATTTAATATTCCCACCATGACCACTAGGTACTAAGTCCCTTTAACTCTTCCTACATGCACTACTGACTACGCTTTGCACAATCGTTTTCGGGTATTATGCGCTAATTATAATGAACATTATAGATTGATTGACACATCTCTCTCTCTCTCCCATCTTAAAGCTTCTCTTTACAGCCAACTCCGTTATATCTCTGATTTCCAAGGGCAGTAAGAATGGAGTCTCTGCCATTCATTCTTCCCCTTAAATCAGAGATCTTTCGGGTTAGTTTTGGCATATTTTTAGTGATCTGGTTGGGTTTTTCGCAACCCTTGCAACAAATGTTGGATCAATTTCTTTGCTTGTTATTCCCAGATTAATGGTCTAATTATTATCTTTCTTTAATTTCAGTTTAATTTAAATTTAAAATTTTTAATAATTACTTTTAATATTGTCTAAATTTAAATTATATATCTATATACTACGTAATCATACAATTAAATACTCGCGACTGCTTTTAGTCTGTGTTAATAAATAAAAAAAAAAAAAAAAAAAAAAAAAAAAATATAGTAGTTTTATTTTGTTTTTTGTACAGAACTGTGCCGGTTATTTTTGATTTAATAACCTCCAATGCTATATCCTCTTGGTTGCCTTTAGTTTTTTCAGTTAGTCGTAACGCAGTTATGATTCTATTAAGTGATAGTTTTTTACTATTAAATTCTGGGACTGAAGAGGAAACCTGGTTCACATATTCCCTATCTAAAGCTACTTGTTTAGTCATTGTAATTTCGATATTTTCTTGGAGCATTTCAAGATCACTATCACTATCTGAATAGATTATTGGTTTAGACTCATCTAAATCTTGTAACTGGTTCTCATTGAATTCAGCTGACAGATTTTCTGACAGATATTCTGGTATTGTTATTACAATACTCCGTCTAATACAAATATTTTGTAATCTTGTTCTAAGTGTTTTTACTATTTTCTGACATTGATTTTTATGCTCCTGTGTCAATTTACCATTAACTTGGTTAATTGTAGTTAATATGTTGTTATATTGAGCTGTTAGTATTTTCGCATGATGTATCAACGTGTCTGATTTTATTGTTTTATCGGAATTGATACATTTATTTTAATCATTTATTTGTCTCGCTAATGCATTCCATTCCATTGTTCAATAGATATGGGAATTTTTAGCGATGTATGCGCAGCATCAATGCTAATCATTTTAGATGATATCTAAGTTGTCTGCTCTACTAGTACTATACTTTTTCTTTAGGCACTTATTGTGCAACTTGTAAAGCTTAGTTAGCATGTTTGCTATTAGCAGAACAACGATTATTATAAGCATAATTGTGATTGATTTTAAATCTACTGAGAAAGTTTCGACATTGTTTATTACGTTTGCGGTTGAGTCCGCTACTTTTGATTCGTGGTCTAACATGTTTATTACTTCTGATATAATTTCCTCTTTGGGAATTGCATTTGGATGCATTGACTTCTATAATTTTATTGGATTATTTTTCATAAAAGAGTATATATATATATATATTTTGTATATATTTATTAATAATTTTTTTTTAGACCCCGTACTCTAAAAAAAGAGTAGAGGGGTCTATTAAGTTTGTCTGAAGCGAAATGTGCGTAACAGGCAGAAGGAGGCGTGGCCGACCCCATAAAGTATATATATTCTTGATCAGCATCAACAGCCGAGACGATATAGCGATGTCCGTCTGTCCGTCTGTCTGTCTGTACGTCCGTCTGTATGATCACCTAGATCTTTTAAACTACAAGAGCTAGAGTCACCAAATTTGGAATGAAAGTCCGTCTGCTTCGCGAGCAGATCAAGTTTATTTCAAATCTTTGCCACGCCCCGAGACGATATAGCGATGTCCGTCTGTCCGTCTGTCTGTCTGTCTGTCTGTCTGTCTGTCCGTCCGTATGAACACCTGGATCTTCTAAACTACAAGAGCTAGAGCAACCAAATTTGGAATAAAAGTCCGTCTATATGTCAGGCAGGTTAAGTTTATTTCAAATTTTTGCCACGCCCCCTACCGCCCCCGCAAATTGTAAAAAACTATTTTCACATGACCATAACTTGAAAACGACTAGAGCTAGAGAGACCAAATTCACACATTATATGTATGGTACCAATATAACTATCCTCACCAAGTTTGATTCGGATCGGACAACTATAGCATATAGCTCCCATAGGACAAATCGGTCAAAAATAAAAAATTTGTATGAAGACATGTAATGTTAGTTGGCCGATCGCAACCAAACTCACACAGGATGTGTGTATAATTATTAAAAGTATCCTCACCAAATTTGGTCCAAATCGGACAACAACAACATATAAAACAAATTAATCAAAAATGCTGAATTTTATGAATAAATTGTTTGTTTACACTTGCTTGCAATAAAAGATTTAACTCTACGTTTAGCTCCTGCAACTTCAATAAGGAGCGTGGTCTAGGTAGTAGAGATGCGCGCTTCGTACGTGTTTGTTAGACCGGGATCCCGGGTTCGAATCCAGTCAGTGACATATGCTGTTTGTTTACTTTTTAAATTTTAATTATTTACATAAACTTCAATGCGGAGTGTGGTCTAAGTAGTAAAGATGCCTGATCTAATTCTTCGCACTTGTTTGTTAACCCGGGAGATCATAGGTTCGAGCGCCGTTAGGGACAATTTATTAATATTTGCTATATAACAAAATAACAAAAAAATATAACATGTAAATGCAGATAGTCGAGCACTTTTAAGAGAGGGGCGTGGTGCAGCTGTTAGGGCTCTGGCGCGTGTGCGTGAAGTCCGAGGTTCGAATCCCGTCAGTGAATTATTTGATTATTATTTTTTTTAGACCCCGTACTCTAAAAAAGAGTATAGGGGTCTATTAAGTTTGTCTGAAGCGAAATGTGCGTAACAGGCAGAAGGAGGCGTGGCCGACCACATAAAGTATATATATTCTTGATCAGCATCAACAGCCGAGACGATATAGCGATGTCCGTCTGTCCGTCTGTCTGTCTGTCTGTCCGTCTGTCCGTCTGTCCGTCCGTCTGTATGATCACCTAGATCTTTTAAACTACAAGAGCTAGAGCCACCAAATTTGGAATGAAAGTCCGTCTGCTTCGCGAGCAGATCAAGTTTATTTCAAATCTTTGCCACGCCCCTTACCGCCCCCGCAAATTGTAAAAAACTATTTTTACATCACCATAACTTGAAAACGACTAGAGCTAGAGAGACCAAATTCACATATTATGTGTATGGTACCTATCTAACTATCCTCACTAAATTTGGTCCGGATCGGACAACTATAGCCTATAGCTCCCATAGGACAAATCGGCCGAAAATTCGTGATTTGTATGGAGGCATGAAGTTTTAGTTGAGCGATTGCAACCAAACTAACACATTATGTGTATGGTACCATTATAACTATCCTCACCAAGTTTGGTCCGGATCGGACAACTACAGCCCATAGCTCCAATAGGACAAATCGGTCTAAAATGGGCGATTTGTATGGAGACATGAAGTTTTAGCTGGGCGATTGCAACCAAACTAACACATTATGTGTATGGTACCATTATAACTATCCTCACCAAGTTTGGTCTGGATCGGGGCAACTATAGCCTATAGCTCCCATAGGACAAATCGTTCGAAAAACTACTTATTTGTATGGTAAAACGCCAAGGAAAGGAGTAAGGGGCCTTTGTCTTGGGCCGCCCCGACGTTAGCCTTTCTTACTTGTTTTTTATATAAATATTTTTTTTTTTGAAATGGGATTTTAATTTTTGTGTGTTCCTAATCGATCAAACGAAGTGATCCCCTGTCTAATGTTTCGAATGGCTTTACAGGCCATACTCTACTACGAGCAACGAAATTATCGCTCAGTATTACAAAGGGTTCTTTACATTTCATTTGTTTCTTAATTAAACATATTTTTAGACCCCGTACTCTAAAAAAGAGTATAGGGGTCTATTAGGTTTGTCTGAAGCGAAATGTGCGTAACAGGTAGAAGGAGGCTTTTCCGACCCCATAAAGTATATATATTCTTGATCAGCATCAACAGCCGAGACGATATAGCGATGTTTGTCTGTCCGTCTGTCTGTCTGTCTCTCTGTCCGTCTGTCCGTCCGTCTGTATGAACACCTGGATCTTCTAAACTACAAGAGCTAGAGACACCAAATTTGGAATGAAAGTCCGTCTGTAGTGTACGCAGTGCAAGTTTATTTCAAATTTTTGCCACGCCCCCCAACGCCCCCGCAAATTGTAAAAAACTATTTTCACATCGCCATAACTTGAAAACGACTAGAGCTAGAGAGACCAAATTCACACAATATGTGTATAGTACCATTATAACAATCCTTACCAAGTTTGTTCCGGATCGGACAACTATAGCCTATAGCTCCCATAGTACAAACCGGTCAAAAATAAAAAATTTGTATGAAGACATGTAGTGTTGGTTGAGCGATCGCAACCAAACTCACAGAGGATGTGTGTATAATTATTAAAAATATCCCCACCAAATTTGGTCCAAATCAGACAACAACAACATATAAAACAAATTAATCAAAAATGCTGAATTTTATGTACAAATTGTTTGTATGCACTGCTTGCAATAGAAAAGTCTACGTTTACCTACACAAACTGCAGCAAGCAGTGTACTGTGTTAAACAAGCAATTATTGCATGTGAATGAAAATAATCCAACTGATTTATCAGCAGAGCGTGGTCTTATTGGTAGGGTCGCGGTTCATTATTTTGCAAATCCGCGTGGGTCCCAGGTTCGAGTCCAGCCAAAGTTAAATACAAATTTTTTAATTTTAACACAAATTGTAAAACTATTTTAAATAATAACAAGAAAGAATGCTATAGTCGCCTCGCGACTTTAGGATACCCGTTACTCAGTTTAATTATATTATTAATAATATAATATATTATTAATAATTGTCGCGGGACGTAACAGAGATATCGATTAGGGGTGTAATCGATAGTTACAGTTTGAGATTCGAGTACTCCGAATTGTCAATTTAGTATTAAGTACTCGGCCTTAAGTACGCTTTAATTGTAAATCGTAATTTGGGCACACTTGTAAGGAATAGCTTTATATACCGGCCGGGACCTGGTTTCTTCCTTTTCCTTTCTATTTCCCGGCCTGAGTAGGAGTTACTGCGGTACGTAGCCATTTATATCGTAAGCTGTAACTGTAATTTATAACCTCTATAGAATAAAACCCCCCCCCCCCATCGAATTGGAGCACTTGAAGTGCAAGTCTAGCAATTCATTGTGTTTCAATGCCGGGTTGGACGCAACGACTCAGCGGGAAAGTTTGAAGGAAGACATCTTTTATTCGCATCTTTTATGCGCATCCACCGTTAATTCGCACCCATTGCCAGGAGTTGCGAGTCGCCGCAGCCAGCGGTAGTACGCCAAGGAGCAGTTCTTGCCTGGAACTGCAAAGTACCGCAGCCAGCGGACAATATTTACGCACAGCACGCGGACGCCGGTTGTAATAATGACAACCCAGCATTCGCCGAGAAGGAGCTCGCGCTTGAATGTCCAAGCGGAGACTAGCTCAGCTGTAGCCACCACAGCGCTCACGCCCACCGCCAGCTGCCAGTCGTCTGCGGCAAGCAAGAGTGTGTGCGAAAGCGCACGTCAGGTTGCCCTTAAGGAGGTCAGTGGCAAACTCATCGAGATCGAGCCATCTATGGATGCCAACGAGGAGGCTCATCAACCCGCCAGCAGAGCCGCGCTGGAACGACCGTCGCAAACGGCAATGCCGCCACCGATTGCGCCCTCGCAGCAGGCAGCGACAAGCGTCATATACACCAGCGCACTTTTGCAGCCAACGACAAGCGCAGCGTGGACGCCATCTTGTGTGCATGTACCATTGCAGCCAGCAACGAGTGCTGCATGTACACAGTCTGTGAGCGCGCCCCCGCAGCCAGCGACGAGTGCAGCTTGGCCGCCATCTTGTGCACACGCGCCCCCGCAGCCACCGACAGGTGCAGCTTGGCCACCATCTTGTGTGCATGCACCGTTGCAGCCAGCAACAAGTGCTACATGTACGCAAGCTTTGAGCGCGCCGCTGCAGCCGCCGACGAGTGCAGCATGGATGCCATCCTGCGCACATACACCGTCGCAGCCACCGACAAGTGCAGCATGGACGCCATCTTGCGCACATACACCGCTGCAGCCACCGACATGTACGCCATCTTGCATACATGCACCGATGCAGCCAACGCCATTGAGGTTAGGACCGTATTACACGGAGCAACAACTAATGGATCTGTCGCCATCCATTAGAACGTCACACACTAACCCAGGCTTGGCGAGGAAAATCCCGGAACTACCTGAATTCCCGGGACAACCAGAAGATTGGCCAATTTTCTACAACGCGTATGTGGAAACCACTACTGCATACAGTTGTACCAACTTGGAAAACAATCAGCGCCTGGTCAAGGCCTTAAAGGGAGATGCAAGAGAAACCGTACGGTCACTGCTCATCCATCCCAGCAACGTGAACGCCGTCATCAGCCAGCTTCGCTTTCGCTATGGACGCCCTGAGCAGCTAATACGCAGCCAGCTACAAAGTGTGCGGGAGGTTCAGCCCATACAGGAGCACAACTTAGCGAAGATTGTGCCATTCGCTACTCGCGTGAGTAATCTAGCCGCCTTCTTGCAGTCTATTGGCGGAGATCACCACTTGGCTAACCCCATACTCATGGAAGAACTGGCAGCAAAGCTGCCACTAAGTAGACGAGTGGACTGGTGCAGACATGCCGCGAATATCAGGCCTTTTCCGACAGTTTGGAGTTCAGTGCTTGGCTAATGGAACTTGCAAACGTGTTATGCACAGTCGTGGACTCCGACAGCAAGGAGCACAAGCGCCGAGTGCTACACACCAGCACTAGCTACGACCAGGACGAAACACATGTCGCAGAGCGCAACCATTCCTGCCCTCTATGCCGCAGGGCACATGGTCTCGTCAAATGCAGGGAATTCAACAGTGCAACACCATCAGCCAGATGGAGGCTGGTCAAGGAGCATCGCTTCAAATGTCTGCGCCCAGGGCATGCGGTACGTACATGCAACGCCGAGAATACCTGTCGCATAAATGGATGCCAAAGGGGGCACCACCAACTGTTGCACAGTGACGAGCCAGATCGTCAGCGCGCATCAAGGGCACCGGACGAGCAGCGATCCCGACGCCAAAGGATACCGCAGCCAACGGATGTCCACAGGCCAATTCAGCCAGCAATCAACAGCAGATCGTCGCAGCCAGCTGACGATAGTGCAACACATCAAACCAACTTAAGCTGTATAGACACCAGCACAAAGCGCCTTCTGTTCCGGATCCTGCCAGTAACGCTGTACGGAATTCATCATAAAGTGGATACGTACGCACTACTGGACGAAGGCTCGTCGGTAACGATGATCGACGAAGCACTGCTCAAGGAACTAGGATTAAAAGGAGAGAGCCGTCAGCTTAAACTGCAGTGGTTTGGAGGGAATTCCGCCAAACAGTCGACAACAGTGGTGAATCTGGAGATCAGCGGAACAAGTGAGCGCAAACGTCACGCCTTGCGCAATGTGTACGCCGTTTCCAATCTGGACCTGCCAATGCAAACGCTTCACATGGACGACATTAGGGAAGCAAGCTCTCACGCACGTGTGGCTATGAAGCCATATACAAACGCCGTTCCCAGGATCCTCATTGGTCTGGATCATGCGCATCTTGGGCTACCTGTCAGCACAGTAAGGATAACCGCACGTGGTCCACATGCCGCCGCCACCGAGTTAGGATGGGTCATTTTTGGACCGCTTAGCAAGTGTCAAAGCACGTCTATGCCAAGGCCATGCCTGCTTGCAACGACCAAAGAGGATGAGATCCAAAGAATGGTGAGCGAACACTTCGAGCTGGAAAACTTCGGTGTGAAATTGGCACCAATAGTCATGGCGGATGACGATATTCGAGCACAGCGAATATTGGACAAAACGACTGTGAAACTGGACGGGCGATACCAAACTGGCCTTATATGGAAGCGTGACAACGTTGTCCTGCCCTCCAGTTACCAGATGGCGCTAAACAGACTAAAGAACATCGAGAGGAAAATGTCACGAGACGAGGAATTCGCACAGGCATACAAAGGAATCATTAATGATTACATCAGCCAAGGATACGCTCGACGCCTCGAGCGTGAGGAAGTTACTGCACCCTGTAGCGGCAAGGAGTGGTATTTGCCACACTTCGCAGTGACAAATCCGAACAAGCCAGGGAGGATTCGGCTTGTGTTCGATGCGGCTGCCAAAGTGGGGAATGTTTCGCTCAACTCGGAGTTGCTGAAGGGACCGCAGCACTATAAGCCTCTGCCTGCAGTTCTTTTCCACTTCAGAGAAGGTGCCTTTGCAGTCAGCGGAGACATCAAGGAAATGTTTCACCAGGTACGAGTGCAGCCTCAGGATCGCTGTGCCCAGCGATTTCTATGGAGAGATGGAAACGGGCAGAAGAAGGCTGAAGTCTATGAGATGCAAGTGATGACATTCGGAGCAGCCTGCTCGCCCTGTGCTGCACATCACGTTATGACGCTAAATGCGCTGCGTCATCAACGCACAGACCCACGTGCAGTGAAGGCCATCACGGAGTTCCGTTATGTGGACGACTACGTGGACAGCTTCGATAGTGAGAGCGAAGCCGTCTCTGTCTCAGCCAGAGTCAGAGACATTCACGCCACCGGAGGGTTTGAACTACGAAGGTTCACGTCGAACTCGGCTAAGGTCGTCCAATCCTTAAGCCCCGGCGGGAGCAGCGAATCTGTCCGATGGAGCGAAGCGGAGGAGAAAATTCTCGGAATGTTTTGGCAGCCAGCTACAGACGAATTCCGGTTCAACGTGAAGCGTCAGAGGCTCAAGGACGACGTGCCTACCAAGAGGCAGTTCCTGAGTCTGGTGATGTCGACGTTCGACCCATTGGGATTTCTTTGCTGCTTCACAATCACCGCCAAGTTGTTGCTGCGCGAGATCTGGAGACGAAACATCTTGTGGGACGATCCGCTACCGGAAGAACTCAGTATGGCTTTCTAGAAGTGGCGCCAGGAGCTCAATAGAGTCGAGCTCTTCAGGTGTTCCCGACACTACTTTGGGGCCGATAACAGTGGGGCCGACATGGATGACGAAGAACTTCCGTGTGAATTTGCTCTAGTTACCAGTAATAAACCCTTTATTGAATTTCAGAGATTCTCAAATTATAACCGACTGTTGAGAGCTATGTCTTGGGTTCTGAGATTTGTCCGTCGTTGCCGTCAGCAACAAGATAAATCGGAGAGACACGGCCTTACAGCAGCGGAGTGCGAGAGAGCTGAAGTCGTGCTGATTCGTCGAGCCCAAGGAGAAGTGTTCGCCAGCGAGATCCGCGATCTGCTGGCCAAGAAATCCGTCAGCAGTACGAGTGAGACGAAAGGTCTGCTGCCCTATCTGGACGATGCAACCATTTTGAGAGCATCCGGTAGGATCGACGCAGCCGCGTGTCTGCCCTATGGAGCGAGGCGGCCAATTATCCTATCGCATAGACACGAGCTGACGGATATGGTTGTGCGCCACTACCACGTTCGGATGAGGCACCAAAATGTGGGCGCCACGATCACCGAAATAAGGATGAAGTTTTGGGTCACAAACCTACGCAGAGTGTTGCAACGCGTCACGTGGAACTGCAGCGTGTGCAAACTCCATCGGGCCATGCCCCGACCACCTATAATGGGTCCATTGCCGGAGGACCGCATAGAGTCAGGAGGATGGCCATTTGAGTGTACTGGCCTGGACTACTTCGGACCGCTGCTTGTGTCAGTCGGCCGCCGTCGAGAGAAGCGATGGGTCGCTCTGTTTACTTGTCTGAAAACGAGAGCAATCCATTTGGAACTGGCCCACGACCTGTCGACCGACTCATGCATTATAGCTATGAGGAACTTCATGAGCCGAAGGGGCCCAGTACGGAAGCTTCGAAGCGACAACGGCAAAAACTTCGTGGGAGCTGACAATGAAGCCAGACGATTTACGGAGGTGTTCGAGCCGGAGAAGATCCAAGGAGAGCTGTCGGCCAGGGGCATCGAATGGATATTTACCTGCCCACTTAACCCAGCAGAAGGCGGTGTTTGGGAAAGGATGGTGCAGTGTGTCAAGAGAGTGCTACGCCACACAGTCAAGGAGGTGGCGCCTAAGGAACATGTGCTGCATAGTTTCTTAATAGAGGCAGAGAATATCGTAAACTCCCGCCCGCTTACGCATCTGCCAATAACAATCGATTAGGAGGCACCCTTAACCCCGAACGACCTGCTGAAAGGAGCGCCGAACATCCCAGACACGCCCAGCGAGGGCCAGCCATTGCCCAAACTATGCGCGACGAGGAAGCAGTGGCGTATGGCACGACTGTTGAGGGACAGGTTCTGGAAACGCTGGATCCACGAGTACCTGCCGACACTTGTGCGGGGCGAGAAATGGTGCGCTCGCACACAGCCTATCAGAGAAGGAGATGTGGTACTTGTCTGCGATCCTACCACACCTCGAAGGGAGTGGCAGATGGGAACTGTCGAGGAGGTGTACAAAGGAGTGGATGGAGTACCTCGACGAGCAGCAGTCAGGATCGTGGACAATGATCGAGTCCATATAATCGTGCGTCCCGTCTCCAAGCTAGCAGTATTGGATGTGATGCAGTCGCTTCACGGGGGCCGGGATGTCGCGGGACGTAACAGAGATATCGATTAGGGGTGTAATCGATAGTTACAGTTTGAGATTCGAGTACTCCGAATTGTCAATTTAGTATTAAGTACTCGGCCTTAAGTACGCTTTAATTGTAAATCGTAATTTGGGCACACTTGTAAGGAATAGCTTTATATACCGGCCGGGACCTGGTTTCTTCCTTTTCCTTTCTATTTCCCGGCCTGAGTAGGAGTTACTGCGGTACGTAGCCATTTATATCGTAAGCTGTAACTGTAATTTATAACCTCTATAGAATAAACCCCCCCCTCGAATTGGAGCACTTGAAGTGCAAGTCTAGCAATTCATTGTGTTTCAATGCCGGGTTGGACGCAACGACTCAGCGGGAAAGTTTGAAGGTTTGAATATTAATAATACTACAATCGGTTAGGTAATCGACCCTATTGATTTTAATTCAGATGACTTGAGAAACGCAGAAAATTTTCATACAAAATCATATTTACAGCGTATTTTTGACCGATCGTCCCTATGGGAGCTATACGATATAGTCGTCCGATTTGGATGAAACTTAGTCAATATGTTTATATTATTGACAGATATATTCTGTGTAAGTTTCACTTCGATTGGTTGGCCAACGCAAAAGTTATTCATATAAATTCATATTTGGAGCGTATTTTTGACCGATTGTCCCTATGGGAGCTATATGATATAGTTGTCCGATTTGGATCAAACTTAGTCAATATGTTTATATTATTGACAGATATATTCTGTGTAAGTTTCACTTCGATTGGTTGGCCAACGCAAAAAGTTATTCATATAAATTCATATTTGGAGCGTATTTTTTGACCGATTGTCCCTATGGGAGCTATATGATATAGTTGTCCGATTTGGATCAAACTTGGTCAGTATACGTAATCCCTAGACGTGTACTTTCTGTGTCAATTTGGTTTAGATAGCATTACTAACAAAAAAGTTTTCTATACTAAAACATGCTATTTTTACCTGTTTTTACCTTTGTATGCACATAGAACGCCCTAAAGTGGGCGTGTCAAAAAACAAAAGCAAACTTGTACTGCTTGGGCATTTTATCTTTCGTTTGCGATCACTTGGGCCTTTCTAGCTCTTATAGTCTCTGAGATCCTTTTGTTCACACAGACGTACAGACGGACGGACGGACGGACGGACGGACAGACGGACAGACGAACAGACGGACATGGCTATATCGACTCGGCTAGTCATGCTGATCAAGAATATATATACTTTATGGGGTCTGCCATGTCTCCTTCTCCCTGTTACATACATTGCAACGAATACAATATACCCTTTTACTCTACGAGTAACGGGTATAAAAATATACAGCTAATAAACTCTAAAGTATTTCAACCAGTGCCGCAGAAGAAAATCATACAAACGAAACCGGAAGTAAAATGCCCAACGGACTGCCCTGGACCATTGGAGTCGCCGCACTGCAGCTACACATGCTGCAAAGAGACCAGCACCGGCGCCCCAGCAGCCTGTGAGGATACCAGCATTATGTGTACGGTTCCATAGTAACTATACTCACCAAGTTTGGTCCGGATCGGACAACTATAGCCTATAGCTCCCGTAGGACAAATCGGTCGAAAATGGGTGATTTGTATGGAGACATGCAGTTTTAGTTGAGCGATTGCAACCAAACTAACACATTATGTGTATGGTACCATTATAACTATCCTCACGAAGTTTGGTCCGGATCGGACAACTATAGCCTATAGCTCCCATAGGACAAATCGGTCGAAAATGGGTGATTTGTATGGAGACATGAAGTTTTATTTGAGCGATTGCAACCAAACTAATACATTATGTGTATGGTACCATTATAACTATCCTCACCAAGTTTGGTCTGGATCGGGCAACTATAGCCTATAGCTCCCATAGGACAAATCGTTCGAAAACTACTTATATGTATGGTAAAACGCACACTAGAATGAGTACGGGGTCTTTTACAGTCGGCTCGCTCGACTGTAGCCTTTCTTACTTGTTAGACCCCGTACTCTAAAAAAGAGTATGGGGGTCTATTAGGTTTGTCTGAAGCGAAATGTGCGTAACAGGCAGAAGGAGGCGTGGCCGACCCCATAAAGTAAATATATTCTTGATCAGCATCAACAGCCGAGACGATATAGCAATGTCCGTCTGTCCGTCTGTCTGTCCGTCCGTCCGTCTGTTAAATTGTTTGTTTACACTGCTTGCAATAGAAGAAGAACACAAACTGCAGCAAGCAGTGCAGTGTGTTACCTGAACAATTATTATAAAAGACTTAACTCTACGTTTAGCTACTGAAACTTCAATAAGGAGCGTGGTCTAGGTAGTAGAGATGCGCGCTTTTCGTACGTGTTGGTTAGCCCGGGGTCACGGGTTCGAATCCAGTCAGTGACAAATGCTATTTGTTTACTTTTTAAATTTTAATTATTTACATAAACTTCAATGCGGAGTGTGGTCTAAGTAGTAAAGATGCCTGATCTAATTCTTCGCACTTATATGTGAACCCGGGATCATGGGTTCGAGCGCCGTCAGGGACATTTTATTAATTTTTGTTATATAACAAAAAAATATTACATGTAAATGCAGATAGTCGAGCACTTTCAATAGAGGGGCGTGGTGCAGCTGTTAGTGCACTGACGCGTGTGCGTGGAGTCCGAGGTTCGAATCCCGTCAGTGATTTATTTTGATTTTTTTTTTAGACCCCGTACTCTAAAAAAGAGTATGGGGGTCTATTAAGTTTGTCTGAAGCGAAATGTGCGTAACAGGCAGAAGGAGGCTTTTCCGACCCCATAAAGTATATATATTCTTGATCAGCATCAACAGCCGAGACGATATAGCGATGTCCGTCTGTCCGTCTGTCCGTCTGTCTGTCTGTCCGTCTGTCCGTCTGTCCGTCCGTCTGTATGATCACCTAGATCTTTTAAACTACAAGAGCTAGAGCCACCAAATTTGGAATGAAAGTCCGTCTGCTTCGCGAGCAGATCAAGTTTATTTCAAATCTTTGCCACGCCCCTTACCGCCCCCGCAAATTGTGAAAAACTATTTTCACATCACCATAACTTGAAAACGACTAGAGCTAGAGAGACCAAATTCACACATTATGTGTATAGTATCTATATAACTATCCTTACCAAGTTTGATCCGGATCGGACAACTATAGCCTATAGCTCCCATAGGACAAATCGGCCGAAAATTCGTGATTTGTATGGAGACATGAAGTTTTGGTAGAGCGACTGTAACCAAACTAGCACATTATGTGTATGGAACCATTATAACTATCCTCACCAAGTTTGGTCCGAATCGGACAACTATAGCCTATAGCTCCCATAGGACAAATCGGTCGAAAATGGGTGATTTGTATGGAGACATGAAGTTTTAGTTGAGCAATTGCAACCAAACTAACACATTATGTGTATGGAACCATTATAACTATCCGCACCAAGTTTGGTCTGGATCGGGCAACTATAGCCTATAGCTCCCATAGGACAACTCGTTCGAAAACTACTTATTTGTATGGTAAAACGCGCACTAGAATGAGTACGGGGTCTTTTACAGTCGGCTCGCTCGACTGTAGCCTTTCTTACTTGTTTTATTTCAATTCAAATTTAAAATTAAATTTAAATTTAATTTCAAATTGTAAAACACGGCATATTTTTAAAATAAGCCAAGTAAGGAAATTGTGCATTTAATTGTGTATATATTTTCATACATTTGTATAAAAAAATGTATGTATACAAAATGCGAATCACTCCACTTTTCTTCCTTTTCGTATGGAAAATGCGCACTTCTGTGAGTACGGGGTCTTTTACAGTCGGCTCGCTCGACTGTAGCCTTTCTAACTTGTTTTTATTTCAATTCAAAGTTAAAATTAAATTTAAATTTAATTTCAAATTGTAAAACACGGCATATTTTTAAAATAAGCCAAGTAAGGAAATTGTGCATTTAATTGTGTATATATTTACATACATTTGTATATAAAAATGTATGTATACAAAATGAGAATTACTCCGTTTTTCTTGTTTTTCGAATGGAAAATGCGCACTTCTGTGAGTACGGGGTCTTTTACAGTCGGCTCGCTCGACTGTAGCCTTTCTTACTTGTTTTATTTTTATGTTCTTGCTGAATCGACTCGATATTGTCGATTTCAGCTTGTATTTTATTGCGTGTTGGGGGCAAATAGCAGTTTTACGAGTTTAGCTTTTCTTTCTCTAAGCTTTTTATAAACTCCACTGCGCCTATTTTTAGGCATTGCTCATCACCTCTACTCACTCAGTATTTCCAGTTTCTTGTCTTGCTGCCGCCGCTGCTCATCCAGTATATGTCCAGTTTTTCCCAGTCATAGACCTCGTAGTCTACATGCCAATCGGGCGATAGGGTGAATTCTTGGTCTCCTCGCTCTTGGCATCCAGTTTCTTCCAGTATTGTTGTAGTTTTGTTTTGTTTTTTTTTTAAATGTTATAGTTGTATTTCACTTTTAAATATTGTAACTTGTTATAATGAATTTAATGATTTTCATTTTTATACCCGTTACTCGTAGAGTAAAAGGGTATATTGTATTCGTTGCAATGTATGTAACAGGGAGAAGGAGACATGGCAGACCCCATAAAGTATATATCTTCTTGATCAGCATGACTAGCCGAGTCGATATAGCCATGTCCGTCTGTCCGTCTGTCCGTCCGTCCGTCTGTCCGTCTGTGTGAACAAAAGAATCTCAGAGACTATAAGAGCTAGAAAGGCCAGAGTGGTCGCAAACGAAAGATAAAATGCCCAAGTAGTACAAGTTTGCTTTTGTTTTTTTGACACGCCCACTTTAGGGCGTTCTATGTGCATACAGAGATAAAAACAGGTAAAAATAGCATGTTTTAGTATAGAAAACTTTTTTGTTAGTAATGCTATCTAAACCAAATTGACACAGAAAGTACACGTCTAGGGATTACGTATACTGACCAAGTTTGATCCAAATCGGACAACTATATCATATAGCTCCCATAGGGACAATCGGTCAAAAATACGCTCCAAATGTGAATTTATATGAATAAACTTACACAGAATATATCTGTCAATAATATAAACATATTGACTAAGTTTCATCCAAATCGGACGACTATATCGTATAGCTCCCATAGGGACGATCGGTCAAAAATACGCTGTAAATATGATTTTGTATGAAAATTTTCTGCGTTTCTCAAGTCATCTGAATTAAAATCAATAGGGTCGATTACCTAACCGATTGTAATATTATTAATATTATTAATAATATATTATATTGTTAATAATATAATTAAACTGAGTAACGGGTATCCTAAAGTCGCGAGGCGACTATAGCATTCTTTCTTGTTATTTATTGTGACACTTGTCACGGTCGCCATGTTATATGTAGGAACAAGACTGTTTCATTTGGTGGTTTTATTCAGAGTGATCACTCTGTTTTATTCAAATATAAACTTAGGCTTAATACATAGAATATTCTTATCCAGCTCTGTCGCTAAGAACGTCGGCAAAGAGAGAGAGTGTTGCAGTATGTATGTACTTATGTGGTTATGTATTTGTATATATATGTACAGAGGGTACATACCTAAGAAGTGCTTACGCTAGCGATCCCACGCTGCGGCCAGTCCGCATAAGTGACGGATCCTATTACTGCACTTATGTATATATTTGTTTGTATAAACAAAGCAACAAAGTCAATTGTGCCTGTTTTGAAAATCAAGTAGCCGTTAGCTGCAATTATTGCATTTATTTCGATACTTTGATTTAAAGTTGGATTGATGATTGCTAGGAGGATGGCCATAACTAGTAGTTTGCTTATTTGACCTTAAATTAGTTATTATATTTACTTTTATTAATTTTCTTCCGCTTTTTTGACCCCGTACTCTAAAAAAGAGTATAGGGGTCTATTAAGTTTGTCTGAAGCGAAATGTGCGTAACAGGCAGAAGGAGGCTTTTCCGACCCCATAAAGTATATATATTCTTGATCAGCATCAACAGCCGAGACGATATAGCGATGTCCGTCTGTCCGTCTGTCTGTCTGTCCGTCTGTCCGTCCGTCCGTCCATCTGTATGAACACCTGGAACTTCTAAACTACAAGAGCTAGAGCTACCAAATTTGGAATGAAAGTCCGTCTGCTTCGCGAGCAGATCAAGTTTATTTCAAATCTTTGCCACGCCCCTTACCGCCCCCGCAAATTGCAAAAAACAATTTTCACATCACCATAACTTGAAAACTACTAGAGCTAGAGTGACCAAATTCACACATTATGTGTATGGTACCAATATAACTATCCTCACCAAGTTTGATCCGGATCGGACAACTATAGCCTATAGCTCCCATAGGACAAACCGGTCAAAAATAAAAAATTTGTATGAAGACACGTAATGTTAGTTAAGCGATCGCAACCAAACTTACAGAGAATGTGTGAATAATTATTAAAAGTATCCTCACCAAATTTGGTCCAAATCGGACAACCACAACATATAAAACAAGTAAGAAAGGCTACAGTCGAGCGAGCCGACTGTAAAAGACCCCGTACTCATTTTAGTGCGCGTTTTACCATACAAATAAGTAGTTTTCGAACGATTTGTCCTATGGGAGCTATAGGCTATAGTTGCCCGATCCAGACCAAACTTGGTGAGGATAGTTATAATGGTTCCATACACATAATGTGTTAGTTTGGTTGCAATTGCTCAACTAAAACTTCATGTCTCCATACAAATCACCCATTTTCGACCGATTTGTCCTATGGGAGCTATAGGATGTAGTTGTCCGATCCGGACCAAACTTGGTGAGTATAGTTTTAATGGTACCATACACATAATGTGTTAGTTTGCGCACTGTGGACTGAAAACTACTAGAGCTAGAGTGACCAAATTCACACATTATGTGTATGGTACCAATATAACTATCCTCACCAAGTTTGATCCGGATCGGACAACTATAGCCTATAGCTCCCATAGGACAAACCGGTCAAAAATAAAAAATTTGTATGAAGACACGTAATGTTAGTTAAGCGATCGCAACCAAACTTACAGAGAATGTGTGAATAATTATTAAAAGTATCCTCACCAAATTTGGTCCAAATCGGACAACCACAACATATAAAATAAATTAATCAAAAATTCTGAATTTTTTGAATTAATTGTTTGTTTACACTTGCTTGCAATATAAGATTTAACTCTACGTTTAGCTACCGCACTTCAATAAGAAGCGTGATCTAGGTAGTAGAGATGCGCGCTTCGTACGTGTTGGTTAGCCCGGAGTCCCGGGTTCGAATCCAGTCAGTGACAAATGCTAATTGTTCACTTTTTAAATTTTAATTATTTACATAAACTTCAATGCGGAGTGTGGTCTAAGTAGTAAAGATGCCTGATCTAATTCTTCGCACTTGTATGTGAACCCGGGATCATGGGTTCGAGTGCCGTAAGGGACATTTTATTAATTTTGATTGTATAACAAATAAATATTACGTGTAAATGCAGATAGTCGAGCACTTTTAAGAGAGGGGCGTGGTGCAGCTGTAAGAGCTCTGACGCGTGTGCGTGGAGTCCGAGGTTCGAATCCCGTCAGTGAATTATTTTGATTATTTTTTTTTTTTTTATTTCAATTTAAATTTAAAATTAAATTTAAATTGAATTTTAAATTGTAAAACACGGCTTTTTTTTAAAATAAGCCAATTAATTGTGTATATATTTACATACATTTGTATATAAAAATGTATGTATACAAAATGTGAATCACTCCGTTTTTTTTTCTTTTTCGAATAGAAAATGCGCACTTCTGTGAGTACGGGGTCTTTTACAGTCGGCTCGCTCGACTGTAGCCTTTCTTACTTGTTGTCATTAATATTTATTGTTGCGCCTTTTTTTTAGATTGAGTGTCATTGATTGACGATTTGGGCGAAATTGGGTACAAATTTTCTACAGAATTTACATAAACCTAGAAATGATTTTATTTCTTTTTAGACCCCGTACTCTAAAAAAGAGTAGAGGGGTCTATTTAGATTGTCTGAGGCGAAATGTTCGTAACAGACAGAAAGGAGCGATTCCGACCCCATAAAGTATATATATTCTTGATCAACATCAACAGCCGAGACAATATAGCGATGTCCGTCTGTCTGTCTGTCCGTCTGTCTGTCCGGCCGTTCGTATGAACACAGTAATCTTCTTCGGGGTCTTTAACAGTCGGCTGGCTTGACTATAGCCTTTCTTACTTGTTGTGTTTTGGAAATAGGAAATTTGACAATTGCTTGGTATTTATTTTGGGTTCAGCTTAATGCCTTAAGTGGTAATAATGTGACCTATTAATTCAGTTTCTTTTTTCAAGAATTCGCATTTATCCAATTGCAGTTTAAGATTAGCTTCTCTTATTTTTTGAAATACTTTTGAGTTTGATTTAAAGTGTTCGTCCAACGAAGTGAAGTATACTATTATATCATCTAAGTAAACTAAACAATCTTTATAGATAAGGTCTTCTAGATGATTGTTCATACATCTTTGAAACGTTGCTGGAGCGTTTTTAAGACCGAATGGCATACGAGTATATTCGTAATGGCCATGTTTTGTGGACAATGCTGTTTTTGCGATTGAGTCCGAATCCATTTGAATTTGGTGAAAACCTTTCGCAAGATCTATGGTTGTAAAATACTGACATTTACCTAATTTGTCCAGTATTTCATCCATATTTGAAATCGGAAATTTGTCATCGACAGTGATCTCATTAAAATCTCTATAGTCAATGACTAACCGATATTTTTGTTATTTTGATGCGTAAGTTTTTTTCGGTACGATCCAGTTTGGTGAACAGTAAGGAGATTTCGACTTGCGGATAATCCCTACCTGTATTATTTCACTAATCTGTTTATTGACTTCTTCGTCAAATGTTTGGGGGTATTTGTAAGGGTGTTTGTGTATTGGGTCCTCATCTTTAGTTTGAATTGAGTGTTTAATAGTACTTGTAAAGGTCAAATTTTCACCTTCGCGATACTGTATATCAGTAAATTCACAGAGAACTTTCTTTAACTTTTCTTTCTCGTCATCGTTTAGATGATCGAGTCTGTATTCGTTAGTTTCTGATAAATCGTTATCAATGGCATATGCAAGGTATAAATCTGTAGTTGAGGGTGGATCTAAACTTTCATATTTACCGTCATCGAAAATTGTTTCGTCATTGTATCTAAATTTGAAAGAGTGATCACCTAATGTTACTGAATTTTCACTGAAGTCAATTTGGGCTTTGCAGGCTTCTAGGAAATTCCTACCTATTAACTTATCATAATTAGTTGAAAAACTGTGAATGTAAAATTTCTGGTGTCCTGAACATATTTTGCTTGGTGATAATGATACAAAATTTTTTAGTTCGGTTATTCCATTTATTGTTTGGACTTTTAAGTTGCATGGATAAGTTTGATAATTTAGAAAGTTTTGGGTCATAATATTTATTGAGCAACCTGTGTCAATGATACATCTTAAAGGTTGATCATTCATTGTGATTCGAATAAAAGGGTTTCTTCATTTGTCTGATCTCTTGAATCAGAGGCTTGTTGAAGAAAATTTTCGGATATATCAATTTAATTCAATATAATTTTTATTTGTTTGGTAATTTATTTGATTTTGATTTCTGCCCTGATTTAGTTGTTGTTGAAACTCTTGAAATGTTGGTGGATTACTAGTTTGATTAGTTTGGGGTTTTAGTTGATCGTTGCTAAGAACTGTTGGAATGTAACCTTTAGAATAATACTTCTCACTTTTCTGATTTGGTTGGCATAGTTTCTTTTCATTTGAATAATTTTCATAAAATCCCTCTCTTTGAGCTACTTGTTTTAGTTTTGATAAACTTGAGTTGTCAAATTTAGCAAGTGTTACGTATAATCTATCTGGCAATTTCTTTGATATTACATTTTTTATTGTGGTTTTAAGACCTTGTTTGTAAAGGGTATTATTAACTGCGTTTCCTTAACTTATTTATTATAGTAAATGATTTCTGTTCTAGTTCTTCGATGAACTTACTAAGGTTTCCGTTGTAGTTGGTGTTGTATAGGCGTCGTAATAATTCTTCGTATGGTGTCTGGATGTTGAGTTCGCTGATCAATGCTGCTCATAGATTGGTCCAGATGTTAGCAGGTGATAGCTGCGAAATTCGTTGTTCGTCTTCTGATAGTTGCATATCAATGACTCCAAACAGGATACTATGTTGTCTTACATCTTGGGTTGGATATAATGTTAAAATGTTAGCATGTTGTAATGCATGTAATGTTAGCACTGATTTTGATATTAGTGCTGACTTGCTTAGTGGCTATAAATTCGAGACTCCGCCTGACAAGATGTTGAGCTCTATTCAACATCTTTCATTACCTCTTCCGCCTATTTCTCTCAGTACATCACCGTTGCATAGTGGGCCTCCCCTTTTGTCTTTTTCTCCTTCTCCCTGTAACTCCTTACCTCCCAATTCATCCATTCCTCCCGCTACTTCCCCAGTACCCGACCGGCCCTTATGCAACCATACTTCCCCGGCTATGCCTGCCCCTCCCGTAGTCACCTCATCACCAGTGATCAAATCTGTGGCTGTTAATGGTGCGGTGGCTACGAGTAATAACTCGAAGAGTCCCCCTATTCGGCGTAACAGTCGCTCTGTTGCCGCCCCCCGCAGCTCCCCTTTACCCCCTAATAATTCGGTGTTACCTGTAAGCAACTCAATTGTTACAAGTAATAACACCAAAAGCCCTCCAAGTCGACGTAATAGTCACCCTGTTGCTACTCCCATAGCAGTTCAGCCTCCCCTGCTTACGGTCGTGGCTCCACGTAAGCAGATATTTATATCTAGACTATCTGCAGATACGACTATTGAGTCTATTGCAGCTTTCATCGCTACCAAAACTCCAGGTAGCGTTTCAATTTCTAAATTCAATTTCTCTGAGCCAAGAGAAATTTCATCATTTAAGATTAGTGTGTCCCCTGACATATTTCCTATCATATGTGATCCAAAGTTCTGGCCCCCACATATGATTGTACATGAGTTCAAACAAAACAAGTAAGAAAGGCTACAGTCGAGCGAGCCGACTGTAAAAGACCCCGTACTCATTCTAGTGCGCGTTTTACCATACAAATAAGTAGTTTTCGAACGAGTTGTCCTATGGGAGCTATAGGCTATAGTTGCCCGATCCAGACCAAACTTGGTGCGGATAGTTATAATGGTTCCATACACATAATGTGTTAGTTTGGTTGCAATTGCTCAACTAAAACTTCATGTCTCCATACAAATCACCCATTTTCGACCGATTTGTCCTATGGGAGCTATAGGCTATAGTTGTCCGATTCGGACCAAACTTGGTGAGGATAGTTATAATGGTTCCATACACATAATGTGCTAGTTTGGTTACAGTCGCTCTACCAAAACTTCATGTCTCCATACAAATCACGAATTTTCGGCCGATTTGTCCTATGGGAGCTATAGGCTATAGTTGTCCGATCCGGATCAAACTTGGTAAGGATAGTTATATAGATACTATACACATAATGTGTGAATTTGGTCTCTCTAGCTCTAGTCGTTTTCAAGTTATGGTGATGTGAAAATAGTTTTTCACAATTTGCGGGGGCGGTAAGGGGCGTGGCAAAGATTTGAAATAAACTTGATCTGCTCGCGAAGCAGACGGACTTTCATTCCAAATTTGGTGGCTCTAGCTCTTGTAGTTTAAAAGATCTAGGTGATCATACAGACGGACGGACAGACGGACAGACGGACAGACAGACAGACGGACAGACGGACAGACGGACATCGCTATATCGTCTCGGCTGTTGATGCTGATCAAGAATATATATACTTTATGGGGTCGGAAAAGCCTCCTTCTGCCTGTTACGCACATTTCGCTTCAGACAAACTTAATAGACCCCCATACTCTTTTTTAGAGTACGGGGTCTAAAAATAGAACTCGTTCAACTCCAGTCATTCTTCCGACTAGTGGTTCGACTCAAGCGGCCCCAGTCATAACTTCAAAAAACTAGGCTCTGACCAACTTTTCATTCAGTATCAGAATGTTAGGGGTCTTGGGTCTAAGTTAAAACAGTTGCATAAGAACAGTTTATCTTTTGATTCTGACATTGTTGCATTTTCAGAGACTTGGCTGAATTCTAGCATATCTGATAATGAAATAATGTCATCTCATTATAACATTTTCAGGCGCGATCGTCTTAATCGACGTGGTGGTGGAGTTCTTATTTCAGTAAAATCCTCCCTTAATGCTGAAGTAATAGATGTTTCACCACTGGACGAAATTGAATTTGTTGCCGTTAAGGTTACTTTTTCGTCATTTGCCCTTTATGTAACTTGCTCTTACATTCCTCCTTCCTCAGAAATGTCAGTTTATCTACAGCATTTCAATTTCATCAAAGAAATATTTAGTCACATTCGTGATTGTGATTTCTTTGTGATGCTAGGAGATTTTAACTTGCCAAACGTTTCCTGGACGTTTATCGACAAGTTTGATTACATACCCACACCCAATAACGACTTTTTAGATAGTTTGATTGATCTTCCTTTTTTTCAAATCAATCATATATCTAATCGTCTAAACCGGATGCTGGATCTTATCTTCGTTAATGATTCATCCAGTGCCATTGTCACTAGATCTTCTCCTGTAGTTGCTCCTGAAGATTCTTTTCATCCTACTCTAGAACTTTCCCTGTCTATCCCTAACTCCATCCGTTCACCTCCTTCATCCTCTTCCAAGTCGCGCCGTTGCTTTCGCAAAGGAAATTTTTCTTTGCTAAACCAACTGATTTTTGCTACTGACTGGTCTATACTATACAGCACGAATGATATTAACATAGCTGTTGAGTATTTTTACAACATATTAAATTCAATCTTTGATGTCTGTATTCCATATAGTGTTGTAAAGTCCGTTTCACATAAATCTCCTTGGTTCTCACCAAGACTATCTAACTTAAAAAATAAAAAAATCAAAATATTTTAAAAAGTTTAAGCAAACAGGTTCTAGCTTAGACTTTTTAAATTATTCTAAAGCAAAAGCAGCCTTTACCCTTCTTAATTCTCAATGCTATGAAAATTATCTCGTTCGTTGCAAGAATCAATTTGCGCGTGATCCTAAACAATTTTATAACTTCGTTAACTCTAAACGCAAGTCTTCTACTTTACCCTCTTCTTTTTTCTTTAATACCACTAAAGTAAGTGAGGACTCGGCTGCTTCCGATCTCTTTGCTAACTTTTTCCAATCTACGTATTCCCCTAGTCTGCCTACTAACTTCTTTTACCCCTTTAAACTCCCATCCTCTAATTGCGTTTTTTTTCCTTACATTTCTGATAGTTGCCTGCTCTCGTCCATTAACAATCTAAAATCTTCCTTCTCTCCTGGGCCTGACAACATTCCTAGTTGCGTGCTTAAGGAGTGCTGTTCTTCTATAATTAAACCGCTTTCAATTCTTTTTAACCTCTCTTTGGAATCCTCTGTCTTTCCTTCCTTTTGGAAAGAATCTTACATTATCCCTCTGCATAAAAAGGTTGCAAGTCGGATATATCCAACTACAGGGGAATTGCGAAGTTGTCCGCAATCCCTAAGCTCTTCGAAAAGATAATTACTTCGACTTTGCAACACCTCTGCAAGTCAATTATCTCCCCTGCCCAACACGGTTTTGTTAAGAGTCGGTCGACTTCGACCAATTTATTGGAATTTACCTCTGTTGTAAATGAGGCATTCCTTAATAGAATGCAAACTGATGTCATCTATACTGACTTCAGTAAAGCGTTCGACTCTGTAAATCATAACCTCCTTCTCCATAAACTAAGCATTTTAGGCTTCCCAACTTCCCTTCTTCTGTGGATATCATCATATCTTACAGGTAGAACCCAAAGGGTTATGCTTAGATCAGCCATATCTAAATCTGTCTTCGTTACTTCTGGAGTTCCCCAGGGTAGTCACCTAGGCCCCCTATTTTTTAATCTCTTTATAAATGACCTTCCTTCCTCACTAGCCCATTGTCGCATACTTATGTATGCCGATGACGTGAAATTATTATTGTCTTATAAGGATCCCCCAGATCATACGCTACTTCAAGATGATTTAAATTCTATGCACAACTGGTGCATAACTAATCACTTGAACCTAAATTTTTCTAAATGCCTGTTTATGACGTTTAACAGGGTGACTCCTTACTTAGCCAACTATCACATTGACAATATACCTTTAAAACGTATATTATCAGTCGATGACCTCGGTGTTCTTTTTGATAATAAATTAAGTTTCACACATCATATTTCCACTATAGTTAATAAAGCTAAGGGAACTCTTGGATTTATTAAACGCTGGTCTAAGGAATTTAATGATCCATTTGTCACCAAACTTCTTTACACATCCCTTGTCCGTCCCATTCTTGAGTATTGCTCATGTGTCTGGTCTCCTCAACATGCTAATAGTCAATCATTAATTGAGTCAGTGCAGAAGCAGTTTTTACTCTTCGCGCTTCGTGGACTTAATTGGGACCCCAACCTTCGCCTTCCATCTTATACTAGCAGACTCTTGCTTCTGAATCTGCCATCCCTTACTGATCGGAGAAGAGTCCTTGGAGTAATCTTCCTCCATAAATTAATAATCGGTGATATCTGCTCCCCCTCTCTTTTAGAACGCCTTAAATTTAATATTCCCACCAGGACCACTAGGTACTACGTCCCTTTAACTCTTCCTACATGCACTACTGACTACGCTTTGCACAATCGTTTTCGGGTATTATGCGCTAATTATAATGAACATTATAGATTGATTGACACATCTCTCTCTCTCTCCCATCTTAAAGCTTCTCTTTACAGCCAACTCCGTTATATCTCTGATTTCCAGGGGCAGTAAGAATGGAGTCTCTGCCATTCATTCTTCCCCTTAATCAGAGATCTTTCGGGTTAGTTTTGGCATATTTTTATTGATCTGGTTGGGTTTTTCTGGGTTTTTCCCAACCCTTGCAACAAATGTTGGATCAATTTCTTTGCTTGTTATTCCCAGATTAATGGTCTAATTATTATCTTTTTTTAATTTCAGTTTAATTTAAATTTAAAATTTTTAATAATTACTTTTAATATTGTCTAAATTTAAATTATATATCTATATTCTACGTAATCATACAATTAAATACTCGCGACTGCTTTTAGTCTGCGTTAATAAATAAATAAATAAATAAATAAATGTAGTCGACTCTTCTGATGAAGGGACTTAGATTCTCCGGGGCTCCGTTGAATATGGGCAATTGTCGTAAGTCTGACAATGCTTGTTTCAGATGATTTTCTGATAGTTTTAGCGTCATGGTTGTTGTGGTGTATTTTGGTTTTGTTGTATTGAAATACTTATTGCTTACAGGGATCAATTGAATGAGTTGTAAGGCCCAGAAATAAGTATTGTGTACAGGATTTGCTATAGTCCAAAGGATCTATATTTTTTGTAGAAATCTTGTTTGTTGAATTAAGCGTCACGTAAGTTCTTTGGCGGATCAGTATTGCGGTTTTGGAATTGTCCTTTTTAATTAAGGATACTGACTGAATTCAAATTTGTAGCTCTAAACTTTTAGCTCTAAAACTAAATGTTTCCAAACAAATCAGCAATTTTGACCGATTTGTCCTATAGGAGCTATAGGTTATTGTTGTCTGATCCGGACCAAACTTAGTGAGGATAGTTATTATGGAACCATACATATAATATGTGAATTTGGTTGCGATCGCTCAACTAAAACTAAATGTCTCCATATAAATCACCAATTTTCGAGCGATTTGTCCTATGGGAGTTATAGGCTATAGTTGTCCGATCCAGGCCAAACTTGATGAGTATAGTTATAGTAGTAACATACATATATTGTGCGAATTTGGTTTTGATAGCTCTAGTCGTTTTCAAGTTATGGTGATGTGAAAAATGTTTTTTACAATTTGAGGGGGCGGTAGGGGGCGTGGCAGCTTTAGTTAGCTCTAGTGGTTTAGAAGATCCAGGTGTTCATACAAATGGACAGACAGACGGATATCGCTATATCGACTCAACTGTTGATGGTGACCAAGAATATATATACTTTATGGGATCGGAAAAGTCTCCTTCTGCCTGTTACGCACATTTCGCTTCAGACAAACTTAATAGACCCCTCTACTCTTTTTTAGACTACGTAGTCTAAAAAAAAAAAATAGTGGATTCATTTGGCGAACAATACATTACTACAGCGATCAACTGGTGATCAACAATTAAATCCACGGAATAATCCAGGCATCCAGATCAATAACACAATCAGACTTGCCAACTTAGCGACAAGTAGGAATCAAAATCATCACACTACATCATCGACGCTTTCCTACTAATAATGGAAGGATTAATTTAAAATCAAACCATGATTGGTGAGCAGATTCAAGTTTAAATAAGAAACTATAAAATGGACTCTCAGGAATCCAAATCAAACGTGACATACTTCCGTCTCAAGGCTGATCAATCAAGTCAGCTCTGGACTACTTTTGATCAAAGGACTGAAAAAACAAGAAAGAAAGTACAGTCGAGCACGCCCGATCGTATAATACTCTCTGCATTTTTTTCCCGATTGTTTTAAAAATATCTGTATGGGGTTATCAATTGAAACAAATACATGTGTTTGACATTCTATGTATGCGCATACATACAAATGTATGTATATGTAATTCATATACAGTTGGTCGGCAAGGCCAGCATTCGCGGGCAGCGCTGCCGCCGCACGAGCAGCGTAAACGTTCGTTCATATCCTTGTAGGTTTCTGTCCAGCTTGCACACATGCATTGCCATTGCGTTCAATAATAAACTTTGTTACGCTTCTAGCTCTTTTGTTTGTAGTCTGCAACTTTCAGAATAGCTTAATATAATTTGACTCCAACCGAGTTTCAAATTACAATACTGTACAATAAGAACATATGCCAAAAAAATGACATTCAAGTTTGAAAATTGTTTTATTTCTTTTGAGATAAGGGGGTGTGGCACCCAAAATTTTTAAATGACAATGCATTAATGCTGTCTCGGAACCTTCATACCAAAACTGGTGTTCCCAAGTGCCATAGTTACTGAGATATTCGCCTAAAACATCAATTTTTTACGAGGTGTTTCTAGTTTTTTGCTCATTGTGGGCGAACGGGGCGTGGCATCGAAAAATAAAGATTCTTCTATTGACTGACTTAATATCGAGTCGAAACAGACCAAATTCAAACTTGTAACAATTACCATCTCTGAAATTATTAGGATACAAATGGCTGAGTATCGTGTAGAGAATTCATATACAGATGTGAATTACTACTCAAAAATCAAGGATATTTTAGTAAAATATCACTTGATACCTCTACAAAGGCATCAAACTGCTCTTCTGACAGCATTGGAAAGAATGCTTGGCCAAATTACACAGGACTCACAGGCACGGTTCATGCCCCTTGTAAAGGAATATTGGAAAAAAACAAGTAAGAAAGGCTCCAGTCGAGCGAGCCGACTGTAAAAGACCCCGTACTCATTCTAGTGCGCATTTCACCATACAAATAAGTAATTTTCGAACGATTTGCCCTATGGGAGGTATGGGCTATAGTTGTCCGATCCGAATCAAACTTGATGAGGATAGTAACAAGTAAGAAAGGCTACAGTCGAGCGAGCCGACTGTAAAAGACCCCGTACTCATTCTAGTGCGCGTTTTACCATACAAATAAGTAGTTTTCGAACGATTTGTCCTATGGGAGCTATAGGCTATAGTTGTTCGATCCGGACCAAACTTGGTGAGGACAGTTATAATGGTACCATACACATAATGTGTTAGTTTGGTTGCAATCGCTCAACTAAAACTTCATGTCTCCATACAAATCACCCATTTTCGACCGATTTGTCCTATGGGAGCTATAGGCTATAGTTGTCCGATCCGGACCAAACTTGGTGAGGATAGTTATAATGGTACCATACACATAATGTGTTAGTTTGGTTACTGTCACTCTACTAAAACTTCATGCCTCCATACAAATCACGAATTTTCGGCCGATTTGTCCTATGGGAGCTATTGGCTATAGTTGTCCGATCTGAATCAAACTTGGTGAGGATAGTAAGATAGGTACCATACACATAATGTGTGAATTTGGTCTCCCTAGCTCTAGTCGTTTTCAAGTTATGGTGATGTGAAAATAGTTTTTTACAATTTGCGGAGGCGGTAAGGGGCGTGGCAAAGATTTGAAATAAACTTGATCTGCTCGCGAAGCAGACGGACTTTCATTCCAAAGTTGGCGGCTCTAGCTCTTATAGTTTAAAAGATCTAGGTGATCATACAGACGGACGGACAGACGGACAGACAGACAGACGGACAGACGGACATCGCTATATCGTCTTGGCTGTTGATGCAGATCAAGAATATATATACTTTATGGGGTCGGAAAAGGCTCCTTCTGCCTGTTACGCACATTTCGCTTCAGACAAACTTAATAGACCCCTATACTCTTTTTTAGAGTACGGGGTCTAATAATGGTACCATTTATATAATGTGTTAGTTTGGTTGCTCAAATTAAACTTCATGTCTCCATACAAATCACCAATTTTCGAGCAATTTGTCTTGTGGGCGCTATAGGCTATAGGAGCTTGGTGAGGATAGTTACAATGGTACCATACACATAATGTGTTGGTTTGGTTGCAATCGCTCAACTAAAACTTTTTGTCTCCATACAAATCACCAATTTTCGACAGATTTGTCCTATGGGAGCTATAGGCTATAGTTGTCCGATCTGGACCAAACTTGGTGAGGATAGTTATAATGGTACCATACACATAATCTGTGAATTTGGTCTCTCTAGCTCTTATCGTTTTCAAGTTATGGTGATGTGAAAAAAGTTTTTTTACAATTTGCGGGGGCGTGGCAAAGATTTGAAATGAACTTGATCTGCTCGCGAAGCAGACGGTGTTTCATTCAAAATTTCGTGGCTCTAGCTCTTGTAGTTTAGAAGATCCAGGTGTTCATACAGACGGACGGACAGACGGACAGACGGACATCGCTATATCGTCTCGGCTGTTGATGCTGATCAAGAATATATGTATACTTTATGGGGTCGGCCACGCCTCCTTCTGCCTGTTACGCACATTTCGCTTCAGACAAACTTTATAGACCCCTATACTCTTTTTTAGAGTACGGGGTCTAAAAAGAGACATTTGCACAGTGTGCCATAGGACGAATTTCCTGAAAAAAAATTAATAAGAACAACGTGTGCGCTTGGTGCATAAGGAGCTGCGACGAAGTGAGCCGGAACCAGGATAAAGGAGGTCAAGAATCGAAAGTTGCTGAAACACCGTGGTACCGTGGGCCGGAAACCTATTTTCGTGAATGAAAAAAATAGGGAAAAGAGAAAAGGCCTAAAGAAACCAAGGTGACAAACTCTAAATGGAGTCGGGTGAGTCAAAGAATCCTCGGGTGGGCGTGGGCGCAAGAAATTCGCCGCGCTCATACAGGCGGGTGGCCACTCGGCAGGGATGTCTCTAGGGCACGTGTCTCTAGGGAACGCATGTGTCGCTTCTTCGAGGATTCGCGCTCAGAAAGTGTCGTGGGGGACAAGGTGCGAAAGTGGGGCATTCGGTACGACGGGCAGTCGCACCCGCTCGGGCTTATTAAAACCCTGGAGCAACGAGCGAGAACATGTGGAATTGATCTTGCATATATGCCGGGAGCCGTAAGCGAATAGATTGAGAGACGCGCCCTGGGATGTTTTAGAATTCTTCCTGCCTGCCCGGTACTTCGAGCGTCTCGAAGACCAATTCAGGTCTTGTCGGCAGCGACGTGGGGAAAGGTTCACGGACTACTTGGTGGAGATAAGGCTACTCATGCGTCATGCTGGATACGATGCAGCACAGGAGTTGCACCGGATATACGAAAATTTCTCTCCGGAATACTGATTGTATGTCCGGAGGTATGATTTTGTGTCGTTGGCGCAACTCACCCAGATGGCAGCAGGGTTCGAGAGTGTCCTGGATCAGGAATGGTCGTTCGCTCAGAGGCCCCTAGCTCAGACACCCCGTAGAGAAGCACATCCGGAGACGACCCAGACAGAGACACAATCGGGAAGCAATGTTCAGTCCGCGTAGAGCGTGCCATAGATGTAGGCAAACGGTGAATTTCGCGCGGGAATGCCGGAATGCGAGGATCACCTTCGGCCGGGTCTGCGGCATACCAGGCAAGAGCAGGTGGGAGTGCTGCGAGCGCACGAAAGCGGGAAACGACCAGAGGCGTCCCCCAACCCGGGAGGGTGGCTGCGCCGCCAACATGGAATCCAGGTAAGGAGTACTCCATCAACGATGGAAGGAGGCAAGATCGCCGCAAAGGTGTCAATAGGTGACCGTGAAATTTCGGCCACAATTGACACGGGGTCGACGCGGAGCTTTATACCCGGAGACTGGGTAAGGAAGCGGAAAAGGCGTGGAGATGTGGTGGAGGAGCGCGCGCGAATCCGGTTGCCGGACGGGTCAGCTTTGGACGTGACAGGAGCGCTGAAATTGAGGGTTAGCTTCGCCGGAGAAAGCGTACTGTTAAGGATGTTGGTCATGCCCATCATGTTGGATCATGGCATCTTGGGCATATACTATAGTTGTTCTTGTGCATTTCCATATTTTCCGCACTCGAACTGCAGCGTCGTTGCGTTAAATTAATTTTCGTCTTTACACTGTCATATATTCTTTTGACACTTTTGGTGTCTGGTATTTTTACATTAAAGTGGACAGTAAGCCTTTTAATTCAGCTGAAAGTCTGGGATGGGATGGTAAAGGCATAACTCCTCCCCCCTTAAACTATGAATTCTCCTGAATTCTTTTTACATTAATGCTAATATTTTGCTTTTTGCACCGTAAGTATATATAATTGATAAAACATAATACAACGATTAATATAAATATTAGTAAAATGCCATTTGTTACTTTTTAGACCCCGTACTCTAAAAAAGAGTATAGGGGTCTATTAAGTTTGTCTGAAGCGAAATGTGCGTAACAGGCAGAAGGAGCCTTTTCCGACCCCATAAAGTATATATATTCTTGATCAGCATCAACAGCCAAGACGATATAGCGATGTCCGTCTGTCCGTCTGTCCGTCTGTCTGTCTGTCCGTCTGTCCGTCCGTCTGTATGATCACCTAGATCTTTTAAACTATAAGAGCTAGAGCCGCCAAATTTGGAATGAAAGTCCGTCTGCTTCGCGAGCAGATCAAGTTTATTTCAAATCTTTGCCACGCCCCTTACCGCCCCCGCAAATTGTAAAAAACTATTTTCACATCACCATAACTTGAAAACGACTAGAGCTAGGGAGACCAAATTCACACATTATGTGTATGGTACCATTATAACTATCCTCACCAAGTTTGATTCAGATCGGACAACTATAGCCAATAGCTCCCATAGGACAAATCGGTCGAAAATTCGTGATTTGTATGAAGGCATGAAGTTTTAGTAGAGTGACTGTAACCAAACTAACACATTATGTGTATGGTACCATTATAACTATCCTCACCAAGTTTGGTCCGGATCGGACAACTATAGCCTATAGCTCCCATAGGACAAATCGGTCGAAAATGGGTGATTTGTATGGAGACATGAAGTTTTAGTTGAGCGATTGCAACCAAACTAACACATTATGTGTATGGTACCATTATAACTGTCCTCACCAAGTTTGGTCCGGATCGAACAACTATAGCCTATAGCTCCCATAGGACAAATCGTTCGAAAACTACTTATTTGTATGGTAAAACGCGCACTAGAATGAGTACGGGGTCTTTTACAGTCGGCTCGCTCGACTGTAGCCTTTCTTACTTGTTTCTGATATTTTAGTTCTGTTATTTCTTTCAGATTTTCAAAATTTTTTATAGTTAAATGATAAAAATATATAGTGTTTTTGTAAGTTTGGTTTAAAATTTCTGTAGGGTAATAAAATTTTTTATAAAATTCTATTTTTTCATTAGAAATTGTTTCTGTTAAAATTTTTATATTGCAATTTCCAAATTGTATTAGATTATTTCCATTTAATATAATATTTCTGTCCTCACAATTTTGATATTATTTTTCTTCTCTGGCATTTTTAATTATTAATGTATCATCATCGATTTCTTCAATACTTGTTATGTTGGTAAACATGAATTTGCAATTGTTGTTAATAGTACAACTTTTGCTTGACTGAAGTTCTTTCAGAATTGTGTTTAGCTTGTATTCAAGTGTCTTTTTGTTAATTTCGACAATAAAAAGATTTTCTTGATATATTTGAATATGTTCTTTTTTTAGGCATTGGGATTAGTATTTTAACATATACACTTAAAATATTTTTAGGTATCTTAATTGTTATTATAATTCAATTATTATTATATATTTTGTAAAACTCAATGTCAAATCTGTTTATTTCTTCTTCGGATAGGATTTCTGGTAATATAATATTGTTTTTAGCAGAGGCAATGCTTTCTTGAATGTAATTTACTTTATATTCAATGTTCTTTAGTTTTGATGATTATTCTATCGAATTTAATAGTTTCCGCTAATGTTTGTGTTGTGTCATTAATATGGTAATTTATAATAATTTGTTGATTCATGTTGTTTATAATGTTATGATTTATCTGACGAATTGTGTCAAGATGTTCTAAAATGTCTGTTCTGTCTTTATCGTCCATTAGTCGGAATAGCCATTTATATGTGGTTCCTACAATGTTAAATAGTCCTCTTTGGTGTCTATTATTTTTATTTTTTTTTTTATTTATTTATTAACGCAGACTAAAAGCAGTCGCGAGTATTTAATTTAATTATATGATTACGTTGTGTATAGATATTGAATAGCAACAGATTATGCTATGGACGTTAGCAGGAATAAAAGACTGGTTCATTTATTTGCTTTATTGTAATTAGCAGACCGCCTTATGCGCATCTACTCTGATCTGCCGTCAATCTAACACTCCCATTTCTCTCTTCTTCCTCACTTCCAAAAAATGCATGCAAGAAAGAGATAAACATAAGGTATAGCATTGTTGCTAAAGTATTTCACAATGTTGCTAAGGTATTTCACAATGTTCATGTGAATTGCGAAATATGTTAATGATAATAAAAAAGAAGAAGAACGCGATCGTTAGAATTCAAATTAATCCGTTCCTGAACATCCCGGCCGACCCTGAAACATGGTTCTGAATTAGGTAAAGCTGCAATCTTGGTAATCGGACGTGTCGTCTCTCCAGTGGGAGTTTTGAGCTTGACTGCACGAACCAATCCATCCACTCCAGGGAAGGTTTCCGTGACCCTTGCTAATATCCAAGCTGCAGGTGGTGTGTTGCTTTCCTTGATCAAAACCACAGCTCCAGATGAAATATTTGGCGACTTGGAAATCCATTTATGGCGCTGTTGCAAAGTGGTCAGATATTCCAAGTGCCACTTCTTCCAAAAACATTGCAGCATGGCTTGAGATTGTTGCCAGTAGTCCAATCTGTTGGCTGGAACTGGCTCAAGATTTCCCTCTGGAACCATTGTGTAGGGTCGACCGATCAGAAGGTGAGCTGGTGACAAGTATTCCAAGTCAGTGTCCGGTGTTGTGTATAGCGGGCGAGAATTAACCACTGCTTCAATTTGTGCCAGCAGGGTGTGCATTTGCTCGAATGTTAGAATTGCATTGCTGAGAACACGACGAAGATGTAACTTGACTGAGCGCACAGCGGATTCCCATTTACCACCCCAGTGTGGTGCATGAGGAGGAATAAACTTCCACTTGATTCCTTCATTTGCCAGAGCCAATGAGACGATGTCGTTGTGCGTCTGCGATGTAAGCAATTGCTGCATTTCGTTTAGAGCTTTCCTTGCCCCAACAAAGTTTCGTCCATTGTCGCTATACATTCGTGCGCATTTGCCACGGCGTGATATGAAGCGACGCAGTGCAGTCAGAAATGTTTCAGTGCTGAGATCGGTAGCTAGTTCTAGGTGAAGTGCAAAAGGAGCTAGACAAATGAAAAGGCAAATGTAGCCCTTTTCCTTGCGGGGGTTACGTCCCTTGTAGACCTTGAGCGTGATGGGTCCGGCGTAGTCGCATCCGGTGTTTTGAAAAGGAAATGCCTGTGTTACTCTCACTCCAGGAAGATCAGCCATGAACTGCTCTGTTGTGTGTTGTCGCTGTCTGAAGCATTTCAAACAGTCATGTGTGATCTTCCGCATAAGGTTTATGGCGCCTAATATCCAGTATTGTTGTCGAACAATTACAAATAGTGCTGAAACACCTGGATGTAAATGTGCCCTGTGCTCCTGCTCCTGCTGAGAATCATTTCGTAGCGGCTGCTTGTCGATCAGCAGTTGGCGTTCCTGTTGAAACACGTCCTGAGCCTGGCAAAGGCAAAATGTGCGTGCTTCGCTGATCTCCTCAAAAGTCAGTGCGCCTGAAATGCGCTTGCGTCGTGCAAACCGTAAAACGTAAGCCACGATGCGTACGAGTTTTGTCCAGGAGGAAATGCGATGCACAAGGTAGTCCAGTAGGGAGACTGCAGCAATGGAAGTTGTCCTATTTAGCAGTGTTGTTGTCTTTACTTCTTCTAAAAATTCATCATCTGAAATGACAGAAGAAGATTGTGCAGAGATTATGTTTGTGACGTCAAGGCTCTCGTCACGAAGCCAGTCGGGTCCTGTCCACCAAAGGTCAAAATTAAGCAGATCTTCAGCTAGCATGCCTCGAGACGCACAATCCGCTGGATTGTCCTTTGATCTGACGTGATGCCAAGCGTGTCGAGGGATGATGCTCAGAATCTCTGAAGTACGATTGGCTACGAAAGTCTTCATTTTGGATGGTGTGTTTGATAACCAAGCCAATAAAATAGTAGAGTCACACCAGGCGTGCACTTTGATGTTGTAGTTCTTCAGCGCAGTTTTGATCGACGCGACAAGTCGACTCAGCAGCAGCGCCCCGCAGAGTTCCAATCGTGGAAGAGATTGTTGCTTGAGTGGTGCAACACGTGTTTTAGCAGCGATTAGAGAGACTTCTACATGACCATCAGGGTGTGTAACCCGGCTGTAAACCGCTGCAGCGTAAGCCTTGATCGATGCATCTGAGAATGCATGAAGTTCCATAGTGCCCGAAACGTATCCAGTATAACGCTGTATTTTAAGTTCCTTGATTGCGTTTATGTCCATTCGGTATTTCTGCCATTGTGTTGCCAAGTTCGTGGGTAGCTGAGTGTCCCAATCCAAATCATGTAGCCATAGTTCTTGGAATAAGATCTTGAACTGAACGACAACAGGTGCCAACAGCCCAAGCGGATCAAAAATGCGAGAAACATCAGACAGTACCTGCCGTTTTGTACTATCTGCTGTGCTGCTTAAATTCACTGCATATCCCAGAGTGTCAGTAATTGGTTGCCAGTGGATTCCAAGCACCTTGACTGTGCTATCTCTTGATTTGTCAAAATTCTTTGCAGATGAATTTTCGTTTGTTGTGTGAATGAACTGGCTGTTCGAAACCCATTTTCCTAATTCGAGTTGTGCTTTCGACATTAGGAGAACCAATTCATCTCGACGTTGAAGAAGTTCCGATTCCGTTTGTGCTCCTGTCAAGACATCATCCACGTAGAAGTCTTCCAACAGGATCTTTGAAGCGCGTGGATATGTGTGTTCATAGTCGTGTGCAAGTTGCTCAAGTACCCTGACCGCTAAGAACGGTGCGCAGGCCGTACCATAGGTTACCGTGCAAAGCTGATAGTGTTTCAGTGGTTCCGATGGATTCTGTCTCCACAAAATTCGTTGGTAGTTACGGTGGTCCTCGCTGACCCAAATTTGTCGAAACATTTTGACAATGTCCGCCGTGAAGACAAAACGATGAATCCGAAAACGAACGCATACATCAAACAAGTTCCTGTGAATACTTGGTCCAACATGTAGTGCTTCATTAAGGGCCATTCTATTATTGTCTTCGAATGATCCGTCAAAAACTACTCTCAGTTTTTGTCCAATTACTGGATGATGTGGCATGTAAAAGACTCGACCCTGATGTGTATCGATCTCGTCTGGTGTCAGTTTTCGCATATGCCCTAGACTCTCGTAGTCTTGCATAAATTTGACATATTGTTCTTGTAGTTGTGAATTTTTCAGTAGTCTGCGTTCTACTGCTTTAAATCTTGATTGTGCTTCCTTTAGAGTATTTGCAAATATCGTCTCTGCCTTTTTGAACGGAAGCTTGACGATATACCGTCCCGTGGTATCTCTTGAATGTGTTTCACGAAAGTGTTCCTCCACCTTCAAGTCTTCAATGTCGGGTGACAAGCAAGAATCGGTCTCCTCCAACTCCCAGAATCGCTGGAGTGAGGCGTTGATGTCAACGGAAGTAAACAGCGTAGTGGCGGCTGTGGACTTCGGATTTGGTGCGATGGCGGTGATCACCCATCCAAACGTTGTAGAAATGGCAATTACGTTACCATCGATGTCCAGCTTCTTTTTACCAGTAATTATTTTCCATACATAATCCGTGCCCAGCAGTATGTCTATGGGAGACTTGGCGTTGAACATCGGATCTGCAAGCGGAATTCCATTGAAGATCACCAGTGATGATGCATCAATCTTGTCCCTTGCCAGTGGTGAAGTGATTTTGCTGAGAATGTGTACTGTGACGTCTATAGTGTCATCCGACACCCGTGACATGAGTTGTAGCTTGCTAAAGCCCCTTGTGGCTTCAGCCTTTACCGAAGAAATGCCCGAAACTAGAATTCGGGAGGATGAACGCGCGATGCCAAGTACGTGAATGCAGCGTTCCGAAATGTACGATAGTTCTGAACCACTATCCAAAAGTACACGGCAAGCAGTGTATGTTCCGTGTGCGTTGCGTACATTTACCCAAGCGGTTGGTAGAGTTGACCGTTTTTTTCTCGTGGTCCAAATTGCATGATGGCGCGTGTGCGATGTGACCGTTGGTCACCAATGAAACTCCATGTTCCTGATCTTCTTCAGAACCAGTGTGGCCTTGTTGACCTGTATCTGCAGCAGCCTGCAGCGTCGTTACTTGTGTGTGTATTAGTGTGTGATGTCTGCCACGACAATGTCTGCAAGTATGACTTGATCCACATTTCGCTGACGTGTGACCGGGTCTTAGACAATTGAAACACAATAATTTGCTCTTGACAAATGAGCGACGTTGGTCGATGGACAAATTGTGAAATTGCGAACAACTAAATAGCGAGTGTTCAGTTGAACTACATTTGGCACAGGCACTTTGATCTGTAGCTATCAATGCACGTGTCGCCTTCCTTGGCTTGTCATTTTTGTTGTTGCCTGCATTAGCCTCTGTTGCTGTATGCCCTTGACTCAATTCAAATTCTTCGCATCGTGCGTCGAGAAATTTGAACAGCTCTTCTATTGTTGGAGAGGTGGTCTCCTGGCTGAGCTCCACCCATCTGCGTCTTGAATCTGGATCTATTTTCGCGAGCAGTAAATAGATAATCCAGCAATCGCGTCCTGTTTGTCCAACTGCATCTAGTCCGCGAATGATTTCATTAGCCCCGTCTGCTACCTTTCGTAGCATTGAGACATTGCTCCCCTGTGTTGCGGGTAACTCCATAAATGCCTCGAGCAAGGAATTAACAACATGACGAGGTCTATCGTAACGTTCGTTGAGACGTTCCCATGCCGTATCATATGCCGCGTCGGTTATTGGCAAATTACGTATCAAGGTCGCTGCATCATTGATCAAAAATGATTTCAGATAATGATATTTCCTTGTCTTTTCCAAGTGTGGTTTGTTGTGAACAGTGCTTTCAAATAAATCCTTAAAGGCTGGCCAATCCTTGTAATCGCCACCGAAAGGCTTTATCTGCAACTTAGGCAATTCAGAATCTCTTAGTGACGTCGAAGCGCCAGCGTTCGTTGTCGCCGCGCCTAACGGAAAACGTGAGAAGAATTCTTGTTGTTGTTGCACCAATCGTGAAATTGCGTCTTCGTGTACAAGTTCACTACGCTCAGCAACCTTCGTTGTAGTTGCTGCAGCCGTATTTTCTGCGTGATGCAACCGCTTTAGTGCAAGCAGTTTCTGTAGAGCCATCATGTACTTGCCCTCATAAACTTCATCGTCGTTTGCGGGGTCAACATACCCTTCAATTTCGTCGTAAAGACACATGCCATCTCCAATCCGCTCGAACTCGTTCCAGGCGGCATTGAGCCTGATAAGCATTGACTCCACGTAGTCACAGTCGCATTCAGCTGTGGAATGCTCAGCCTGATGAAGTAAGCGTGTGATACTTGCCTTCAACCTGCCCCTTGAGTGTACCAGTTGTTTTAGTTGCTCCATGGTGAACGAATTTTTTGTGGTTAACAGATTACGACAGCTCCGGCTCGAAGGACCAAATTATGAATAGCAACAGATTATGCTATGGACGTTAGCAGGAATAAAAGACTGGTTCATTTATTTGCTTTATTGTAATTAGCAGACCGCCTTATGCGCATCTACTCTGATCTGCCGTCAATCTAACACTCCCATTTCTCTCTTCTTCCTCACTTCCAAAAAATGCATGCAAGAAAGAGATAAACATAAGGTATAGCATTGTTGCTAAAGTATTTCACAATGTTGCTAAGGTATTTCACAATGTTCATGTGAATTGCGAAATATGTTAATGATAATAAAAAAGAAGAAGAACGCGATCGTTAGAATTCAAATTAATCCGTTCCTGAACAGATATATAATTTAAAATTTATTTATAATTTAAATTAAATTTAAATAAAACTGAAATTAAAAAGATAATAATTAGACCATTAAGTCAGCACTGTTCTATTTGCTGTTATGGTTTTTATTTTTCCTCTAATTAAATTGATTTCTGTGAACAACTCATTCTTGTCTGTTATGTTAACGCTTTTAATATTTGTTTCTATTTGGTTCATTATGTCAATTAAAGAGTCAATATTAATAATATGCAATATTATATCTGTCTCATTCACTTTTTCAGTTGGGTAAATTTGTATGGGTGCACATCTTGCATTCAATTGAATTGGCTCAATTTGTAATCTTGTTTGTACCATTATGAGTCTTGATAAAATGATCCAACATACGATAAATATCAGGGGAAAAAACAATCAGAGAAAACAAAATATATCATTGATGTTTTAGTTTATTAAAAATTTTTTTTCTTTATTAATGGCAAATTGTGTTTTCCTGATTTAACGGTCTATTGATATTGGATCGATGAAAATTTTCTAGTTCTGCGAATCTGAAGTAAGGTTTATCCTTATGTCTAACTCTTTTATATTTTTTGAATGGGACTTTATTCCTTTCTTCAGTGTACTCTTCTCTTGTATTGTTTCGTTTATTTAAAATGTTTTTTTATGTTTTTCAATGGTTAATTTAAGTTTTCTTTCGTGTTCTGTGTTTTTAGCGTAATTTGGTGTGCATTTTATTGTGGAATGATAACGTTTATTGTAAGCTGCAATTACTATCTGAATTTTGGATTCTATTGATATTTCGTTATTATCTATTCCAGCTATTATTTCGATTAATGTGGAATGTAATCTTTCTATGTCGACATTTCCTATATGGCTTTGTATAATGTACCTCAATTTCTTCATTGCCTAAAAATTGAATAATCTGTTCTGCTCTGAATTCATTATCCATGATAATTTTCTGTGGCTTATTGAATTTGTCAAAGTGTTAAATCATGATTTGCATCTTGGCTCTCCACTTTCTATCTGATATGTTGTAAGCGACTGCAAATTTTGTAAGCTTGTCTATGATTGTGACAAACGATTTGTATTTTATATGGAAGATGTAAAATTAAAAACTTTGATTTCTGTGAATTGAAATTTAGGTTTAATTGGATTTCTATCGAATTTTATTTCTTTACATTTTTTTGCAATTGGATATTATTTCCTGAATATGTTGTCTTACTTTTGAGTAATATATTTTATCCTTAAGCGAAGTGAATGGTTCATTTATACCACTATGTAATGAATCTTTAGTGTGGTATATGGATATTTGTTTATGCAATTCTTCGTCACTTGATATTTCCTGTGCTCTTTTTGTGCACTTTACAAATTTTATGACTTTTGAAAAATACCTAGTGTTCTATTTTCTATATTTTTTTGTAATTTAATTTCAATCTCCGATTCTGAATCTGCTGGATTAATTTTAACTATCTTTCTTCCGTGTTGCATAATAATGTTATCTGTTGCTGTATATGTTAAAATAATCTGAGTTTTATATTTATTGACAATGTCTTTTTTTATCCAAAAGGCTATTCCGACCCCATAAAGTTTATATATCCAGCCGAGACGAAATTGCGATGTCCGTCTGTCCATTTGTCTGTCCGTCCGTCAGTCCGTCCGTATGAACAACTGGATCTTTTATTTACAAGAGCTAGAGCGACCAAATTGTATATGAAAGTCCGTCTATATGTCAGGCAGATTAAATACTATATTTACATCACCATTACTTGACAACGACTAGAGCTATAAAGATCATATTGTTTATGTGTGAATATAGTTACTATTGTAACTCCAATAGGACAAATCGTTCGAAAATTGGCGATTTGTATGGAGATATGAAATTCACACATTGTATGTATGGTATCATTATTACTATCCTCACCAAGTTTGATCCAGATCAGACAACTATAGCCTGTAGCTCCCATAATTGGTCGAAAACTCGTGATTTGTAAGGAGTACGAAGTTTAAGTTGAGCGATTGAAACCTAACACATTATATGTTTGGTACCATTATACCTATCCTAATCAAGTTTGCTCCTGATCGAACAACTATAGCCTGTAGCTCCCATAAGACCAATCGCTCGAAGATTGGTGATTTGTATTGTAAAACGGGCATTAGAAGGATTACGGGGTTTTCTACAGTTAGCTCGCTCGACTGCATGCTTTCCGACTTGTTATTTATTAGCTGGGATGCTTGCTGTCTACTTAAAAAGTCAGCTTCTTTATTATCTTTCCTTTTACGTATGTTATGTCATAATCAAACTCTTGTTATTTTAAAATTCATCTCTGATGTCTAGCTGTCATTTCTTTTCCTTTAAATTTTGAGTTTAGATATTTAATAGGGGCATGATCTGTTATGATGTGCAATTTGTTTCGTACCAAATAATGTTTAAAATAATTTACGGCATGTACGATGGATAAAAATTCTTTGTCAATTGTACTATAGTTTTTTTCGTGTTTGTTGAGTGTTCGTGACACAAATGCTATTGGTTGTCCTTGTTGGGACAACACTGCACCTATAGCGTAATCACTAGCATCTGTAGTGATTGTATATGGTTTGTCAAATTCTGGAAATTTCAAGATTGGGTGTGAGCTTATAAGAGCTTTGAGATTCTCAAATGCATCAATGAACTGCGGGTCATTTGTGTTTATTGTGATTCCTTTTTGTAAATATCTTATCATTGGATAAGCTATTTTAGAATAATCTTTAATAAATTATATGTAAAATCCGGTCATGCCAATAACCCTTTCATTTGTTTTTCGGTTTTTGGTAGCGGGATTTCCTTTATAGCTACTATTTTCCTTGGATTTGGTTTCAAACCCTCTTTAGTAAGAACGTGTCCTAAATATCCTGTGCGTTTTTTCATAATTGAGCATATATTTGGCTGAATTTTCAAATTATGTTTTCTAAGTACTTTGAAAATTTTTTCAGGAGCAATCTTGTGTTCTTCAAGTGTTGTTTTAAAATATTAATATATCATCAAGATACACTACACAAATTTTGTTTATATAGTCCCTTAAAATCTCATTCATTCAGCGCTGGAATGTGGGTGGGACATTTTTCAACCCGAATGGCATTCTAACGTATTCATAAAGACCCATTGGTGTTATGAAAGCTGTTTTTTCTGTCTTGTGCAGCCATTAGAATTTGATTAGCCTGGGAGTGAGTAGATGTCGCGAGTTGACGCGTCTTCCAAAATAGCAAGTAAGTTGGCGGCCACGTGCCGATAGGATTCCGTTAGGCGGTTCAGAAGGGGAATAATTTTAGTGACAGCATTAACGAAAGAATAAATAATTGTACAAAAGTATTCCAAACTATCCTGAAAGTTGCATACAAATCGGACTATAAACAAAAGAGCTACACACTTTACAAAGTTTATAATTGCACGCAATGTTAATGCGTGTGCGCAAGTGAGACAGAAACATAGAAACATATGAGCGAACTTTTTCGCTGCTTGTGTAGCGACAGCGCTGTCCCCGCACGATGCCCGTGCCGATCAATGGTATATGTACGTACATGTGCATAAGTTAACACATAAGTTCCATAGCAACTAAGTAACACTACATGAATAATGCTAACACGCCAAATTGTTGGTTCAGTGCTCTGCACTAGCAACGATCAGCAGTGATCGTGTGACACTTCTTTGCTGGAGTGCTGAGGCGCTTAGAATGCTGAGTCGGCATGCCGATTGTGGTTCGATGGCGCGATGCATTGTCTTTACTGAGTAGAATTATGTTTTCCATTTGTCTTTAGTTTTAGTTTGATTTTGAATAAAGTAGACACAAGTCACTTGGAATTACACTCCGGCTCACAGCCGTCATTTGTCTTTATTGAATTATATTCCTGTACCACAAGGACAGTAATGAACAAAGGGGACGAAGTCAAGTCTCCCACCATAATCATCGTAGCTATCACACATCTACGGATCCCACTCCGGATTAAGGACCTTAAGGAAAGCATCCGGACAAGGATCACACCATCAGGAGCCACGTGGGAACACACCAGCCACTGGACTACATAATTAAATAACTGGCACCCAAGTTTCTATACCCACAGAAACTCTTAGGCAATAATACAAAAACATGTAAGTTTGTCAAGTGAACCCAAATAGCAAAAAATAAATCATTTTTTTTTTTTTTTTTTTTTTTTTTTTTTTATTCTTACACTTTATTTAATTGTGCTGCTGTTGCTTCAAACAACTTAAATTAAACTATTTATAATATATACAACAAGACTTGTAATCACTAGTTACAAGTGGTAAAGAGTAAATTGATCAGTTGACTAATCTTGCACATAAGTCATTTGGGTGATGCCTTTTTAGACGCCTCGGCCTCCTGACACCTTCTCTATCATTATCCACTAGACGTCTAGCTAATATGTTCGGGTGGTTCCTTAAGCGGCTCACATAGTCAGCAGCCTGTTGGTTTTGTACGTCTCCCACTTTTGGTACCTTAAGATGCGTTTCAATATCTGCGGTGCGCATGTACCAAGGCGCTCCAGAGATCATTCTAAGGAACTTTGCTTGAAATACTCTGATCTTGGACAGGTGAGACTTGGCGGTAATACCGTATACCTGCAGTCCATATCGCCAGGATGGGGCAAAGATGCTTTTATATATGAGGACTTTATTCTTCAGCGAAAGCTTATTTTTGCTTTGTAGAAGCCAATACAGTTTCCTTACTCTCGCTGAGAGGAAAACAACAAGAAAAAAAACACAAGAATTGAAGTTGGAAAAAAATACATATTTTGACAAGATAAAAAGATTGCATACTTTTACACAAAATAAAAATAAAAAAACAATAGCATACTTTTAACCAAGTTAAAATAAAAAACAACTGCATACTTTTTACCCGAAATAAAAAGAACTAATAATTGCATACTTTTACCTAAAATTCAAATATAAACCATTGCATACCTTTAATGCATGTTTTTATTACAAATAAACAATTGCTACTTTTACTAAGACAATTATACGCCAATGCGAAAAATTTTCATACAAGTGTCGAGGTTAACAAATAAGATGGAACACCTATTGGGAGATTAAAACCGGGTACAACAGCGACGATGGTGTAGGCGAAGAACAAGTTGGTTGGTGTCCAGAAGATCAAGTAGGCAACACAATGGACCCTTCACAAATTCTACCTCTCATTGACAATGCCGTCAGATCGGCACTGTCACAACAACAGTCCCAAATAAATTCAATAACCCAAGAAATACAAAGGTTGCAAGTGAAAACGCCAGCGGTCGTCTCTTACCAAAATATAACTGTTGTTCCTGGAGTAAAATGTGACATAAAGCTCGACATAATAACATCCTTGAGCCTTATGAGGCAAAACTTAGACAAGGTGAAATGATACTTATGCAGTACTATGATGAGGTCGAAAAGAGACTTACTTTGGTAACTAATAAGATTGTTATGTCACACGAACAAGAAAGCGCCGATTTGCTTAACGCTGAAGTTAGAGCCGATGCCTTACACACTTTCATATCAGGCTTGAGAAAACAACTCAGAGCTGTCGTTTTCCCAGCGCAACCCAAAGACCAGCCCTCTGCGCTAGCTCTCGCCGTAGAGACAGAAGCCAGCATAGAGAGGAGCATGTTTGCAAACTCCTATGCTAAAGTTGTTGAGGAACGATCCCAAACAGCTGAAAACAGCAAACACAGATCATATGGTAAACCGAATAAAAACTACAAGGAAGACCATGGTCAAGATCGAAATCCTCATTACAAACACAAGAAAAATGCTCCAAAGGAGCAACCCAATAAAGAAAGCCAAGAGAAAGCTCCACAACCGATGGAGGTAGATTCTTCTTCCAAATTCAGGCAGCGCATTGAATATAATCAGAACCAACCAAATGAGTCAAACGCTCCCAAGGGGAGGAGCTCCTCAGAACGACAAACAGGTCCGAGACGGCAACGTCTTAATAACATTGTTCAAGTGGATTCCGAAGAACAAAAAATAGCATACGGAAAAGCCGCAAAAGCGGCTGTTGAAACAATTGACAGCGAAGAAGAGTACGATCAAGGCGACTCTGTCCATTTTTTAGGGAATACTCCCGGTTACCGTTCATCGAAGGACGGTTGGCTGGGAGAACATTAAAAACGCTAATTGATACTGGCGGGGCAAAAATTATGTTAAGTCCCCTAAAAGGAGCTGAAAACCATATTGCCGGTCGCCAAACCCTTCTCAGTGAATTCAATCCATGGATCTACTGAAATAAAGGAGAAATGCCTGATAAAAATTTTACCCCTTTTTTTTAACACACCATCCCCATATTTTTTTTATACCTCCCCCCCCTTTTTTTATAAAACCCACCTAGTTCGTTCGATGCCATTATTGGATTCGACTTGTTAACACAAGCCGCTGTACAGTTGTACCTAACAAAAGGTCTACTAGAGTTTCAGGGCATTTCTGAAGAAATTCAGTACCAGAAATGCACCAATGTAAATTTCACCGATGTAAGTGACATCGTGGTTCCTATCTCCGTCAAAAAGGAGTTCAGGAACATGATACTTAAAAGGAAAAATGCTTTTTCAACAGCAGAGGAAGCACTCCCTTTTAACACCTCTGTCACCGCCACAATCCGCAAGGTCGACAATGAGCCAATATATGCCAGAAGTTACCCCAGTCTAATGAGCGTTCCTGACTTCATAAACAATGAAGTCAAGCAACTACTAAAAGACGGCATCATCAAACCATCAAGGTCACCCCACAACAGCCCAACGTGGGTTGTTGACAAAAAAGGCACAGACGCCTATGGCAACGCGAACAAAAGATTAGTCATCGACTTCAGGAAACTGAACGAGAAAACTATTCCTGATCGTTACCCAATGCCCAGCATTCCCATGATTCTTGCGAACCTGGGAAATGCTAAATACTTCACTACCCTCGATCTAAAATCAAGGTATCACCAAATATACCACGCGGAACATGACCGCGTAAAAACGTCATTCTCTGTTTGCGGTGGCAAATATGAATTCTGCCGACTGCCATTTGGGCTTAAGAATGCTGGCAGCATTTTCCAAAGGGCAATCGATGATGTTCTAAGAGAACATATTGGGAAAATTTGTTACGTCTACGTAGACGATGTCATAGTTTTCTCAAAAAATGAAGTAGACCATGTCAGGCACATTGACACGGTACTCAAGTGCCTGATTGAAGCCAATATGAGGGTAAGCCAAGAGAAAACTAACTTTTTTAAAGAAAGCGTAGAATATCTTGGTTTCATCGTAAGCAATGACGGCACCAGATCCGACCCAAAGAAGGTCAAGGCCATTCAAGAGTACCCCGAACCCAAAAGCGTCTACAGTGTCAGATCTTTCCTGGGTCTGGCAAGCTACTACAGAGTCTTCATAAAAGACTTTGCATCCATAGGTCGTCCAATAAGCGACATTCTTAAAGGAGAAAATGGTTTTGTGAGTAAGCATAGGTCAAAAGAAAATAGCAGTCGAGTTCAATGAAACCCAGCGCAACGCGTTTCAACGGCTGCGCAACATCTTGGCGTCAGAAGACGTAATTTTGATGTACCCGGACTTTAAAAAAGCTTTTGACCTAACCACTGATGCCTCAGCAAACGGAATTGGTGCAGTACTATCTCAAGTAGGCAGACCAATTACCATGATTTCTCGTACCCTAAAAAGTGCAGAACTGTACTATGCAACCAACGAAAGGGAGTTGCTGGCTATCGTTTGGGCTTTAAGTAAATTGCAAAACTAGTAGCAGACAAAAACACCAATGCAAAAACAAAAAGGTGGAAAGCCTACATCGAGCAATACAACGCCAAGGTTTGTTATAAGCCTGGCAAAGAAAATTTTGTAGCAGACGCATTGTCCAGACAAAATCTCAATGCCCTACAAAATGAAACCCAATCAAACGCCGCAACCATTCACAGCGAACTCCTACACGCAGCACGGACAACGTTAAACTACTTCAGAAACCAGATCATTCTGGAAGAAGCACGTTTCCCATTGAAACGCATAATGGTTTTATTCCGCAACAAAACTCGCCACCTGATTAACTTTACCGACAAGAGCAGCATTTTAGAAATTCTAAAAGATGTTGTAAATACGGAGGTCGTGAACGCTATCCACTGTAACCTCCCCACATTAGCAAGTTTCCAACACGAATTAATTTCTCATTTTTCTTCTACAAAATTTCGGTTTTGTAAAAATCTCCTGCAAGACATAACGGATAGAAGCGATCAGTTGGAAATAATAAATAGCGAGCACAACAGGGAGCACAGAGCAGCCCAGGAAAATGTAAACAAATCTTGCGCGACTACTACTTCCCGAACATGAGCAGTTTAGCCAAAGAAGTAGTTCCAAATTGCAAAGTTTGCACGCAAGCAAAATATGACAGACATCCCAAGAAAAAACAGCTTGGCGAAACGCCGATTCCGCAATACACGGGCGAAATGTTGCACATAGACATATTCTCAACCGACAAAAAACATTTTTTGACTTGCGTCGACAAGTTTTGCCAAATTCGCCTTAGTACAACCATTAATGTCAAGAACAATTGTAGACGTTAAAGGTCCCCTGCTCCAAATTGTGAATATGTTCCCTAACATCAAAACAATACATTGCGATAAATTACCCTCGTTCAACTCAGAGACCATAACATCCATCTTGAAAAACCAATACAACATCGATATCGTAAACGCTCCTCCTTTGCACAGTTCATCAAATGGCCAGGTGGAACGATTCCACAGTACGTTAGCTGAGATCGCTAAGTCCCTAAAGATTGACAAAAAAATCGAGGACACAGTTGAATTAATCCTGAGAGCAACAGTAGAATACAATAAATCGCTACATTCGGTCATTTCCGAAAAACCAGTTGAAATTCTTCATGAGGGACCCGGAAAGCGCAGTTCAGGTATTACTTCCAAACTGGCAAAAGCCCAACAAAGCACCATAGAAAGGTGCAACGCAAACAGCAAAAACGCGTATTTGAGGTAGGAGAGGAAGTATTCCTCAAAAACAACAAAAGGTTAGGAAACAAGTTAACTCCCCTATGCACCAGACAGGAAATACAAGCAGACCTAGGAACGTCTGTCTTAATTAAGGGGAGGGTGGTCCACAAGGACAATCTAAAGTAGTTTTACCTTATATTTACTTAGGAAATAAGTTCTCGGAAACAAAGCACCACAATTTCACCACTCAATCCAAATTACAGGTTCACTTTCGTAGCGCTTGACATCCTTGCAGTAGCAAATGGTCGGATCACCGATTTCTCGCATGCCAACTACATCCCAGTAATAGACGGTGAAGTATTGGTGTTCGAACACCGTGACTACTTAAGGCACACTAGTAACCTTTCTGAATTCGTAAACATAATAGAAGAGACAGAAAAATTGTCCGATTTATTCCGACAATCACATATGCGCAAACTGCTTGATGTTGATTCCGATCACTTAAAAACACTGCTGTGCGTTCTTAAAATACACCATAGAATGGCGAGAAGCTTAGCCTTCCTTAGGCACAGCCCTAAAGGTAGTGGCAGGTACCCCAGATGTCTCTGATTTCTTAAAAATCAGGGTAACAGAAGCACAGTTAAACGAATCAAATTCCAGACAAATAGTCATAAATTCAGAGACACAGAAGCAGATAAACAAACTAACTGATACCATAAACCAAATTCTTGTTATTTTAAAATCTATCTTTGATGTCTAGCTGTCATTTATTTTCCTTTAAATTTTGAATTAAGGTATTTAATATTGGCATTATCTGTTATGATTTGTAATTTATTTCCTACCAAATAGTGTTTAAAATAAATAACGGCATATACGAAAGATAAAAATTCTTTGTCAATTGTGTTATATTTTTTCTCGTGTTTCTTTAGTATTCGTGACGCGTATGCAATTGGTTGTCCTGTAGTGATTTTAAATGGTTTGTCAAATTCTGGATATTTCAAAATTGGGTGTGAGCTTGTAAGAGCTTTGAGATTTTCAAATGCATCAATAAACTGTGGGTCATTTGTGTTTATTGTGATACCTTTTTGTAAATATCTTATCATTGGAAATGCTATTTTGGAATAGTCTTTAATAAATTACCTGTAAAATCCGGTCATGCCAAGAAACCCTTTTTAAAGTTTTTCGGGTTTTAGTAACGGGATTTCATTTATAGCTTCTATTTTCCTTGGATTTGGTTTCAAACCCTCTTTAGTAAGAATGTGTACTAAATATTCTGTGTGTTTTTTCATAAACGAGCATTTATTTGGCTGAATTTTCAAATTATGTTTTCGTAGTACTTTGAAAATTTATTCATAAGCAATTTTGTGTCCTCCAAATGTTGTTGAGAATATTAATATATCATCAAGATACACTACACAAATTTTGTTTAGATAGTCCCTTAAAATCTCATTCATTCAGCGCTGGAATGTGGGTGGGACATTTTTCAACCCGAATGGCATTCTAACGTATTCATAAAGACCCATTGGTGTTATGAAAGCTGTTTTTTCTACCTTCTGCAGCTATTACAATTTGATGAGCCTGGGAGTGGGTAGACGTCGCGAGTTGACGCGTCTGCCAAAATAGCAAGTAAGTTGGTGGCCACGTGCCGATAGGATTACGTTAGGCGGTGCATCAGGGCACCGTAGGGAATAATTTTAGTGACAGCATTAACGAAAGAATAAATATTTGTAAGTGAATAGAAGATCTGAGTGCGTTCTTTCTTCCCTTTCTACTAGTCCTAGCCACTAACCAGTAGATAGGCGTGGACCTTTTCCCGCCAGCCGTGGGACTATCCCGGCACGTTGTCGAACTAACCAATAGAGTAATATAGTACCCGACTAATGGGAGTGTTTTATTCTCTAGTTATTCTTGCGCATTTCCATAATTCCCGCACTCGAACTGCAGCGTCGTTCCGTTAAATAAATTTTCTTGCAAAGTCAGACCCTGGGTTGACTTAGATTTGTACCACGGCTGGAAATGTCTTTACACTGTCAAATATTCTTGTAACACTTTTGGTGTCTGGTATTTTTACATTAAAGTGGACTGTAAGCCATTTAATTCAGCTGAAATTCCGGGATAGGATGCTAAAGGCATAACTTCATTTCCCATTTGTAACTTTTTAGACCCTGTACTCTAAAAAAGAGTAGAGCGGTCAATTAGGTTTGTCTGAAGCCAAATGTGCGTACCAGGCAGAAGGAGGCGTGGCCGACCCCATAAAGTATATATATTCTTGATCAGCATCAACAGCCGAGACGATATAGCAATGTCCGTCTGTCCATCCGTCCGTCTGTATGAACACCTGGATCTTTTAAACTACAAAAGCTAGAGCAACCAAATTTGGAATGAGAATCCGTATGCTTCGCGAGCAGATCAAGTTTATTTCAAATCTTTGGCACGCCCCTTACCGCCCCGGCAATTTGTAAAAAACTATGGTCACCTAGGAAAAAATTGACTTTTTAAGCGAATATCTCAGTAACTATAGCTTTTAGAAATACCATGGTTGCTAAAGACAGCATAAATGCATTTTCATCGAAATTTTTGGACTGCCACGCCCCCTTTTCTCACACGAATAAAATAATTTTCAAACTTCAATGTTATTTTCAAGGCATTGGCACTTATCGTACGGTATTGTAATTTGAATTTTGTTTGGAGACAGTATCACAAACTATCCTGAAAGTTGCATACAAATCGGACAATAAACAAAATAGCTAGACACGTAACAACGTTTTCAATTTCACGCAATGCCAATGCATGTGTGCAAGCGAGACAGAAACATTTAAACATGTGAGCGAACGTTTTCGCTGCTTGTGTAGCGACAGCGATGCTCGCGTACGATGCATTAATATCGATATCGGCATTTGCTTGAAGACTTACATCCCTATTACAAAGTGATGGTTTTGTTTCAAAGTGTTTTATTGCAAATATTATGAGTACGGGCTCTTTTACAGTCGGCTAGCTCGACTGTAGTCTTTCTTACTTGTTTCTAATATTTTAGTTCTGTTTTTCTATTAAATTTTCAAATTTTTTTATAGTTAAATGATCAAAATATATAGTGTTTTGTAAGTTTGGTTTAAAATTTCTGTGAGATGATAAAATTTTTCGTAAAACTCTATTTTTGGAACCCGTACTCTAAACAAGAAAGAAAAGTACAGTCGAGCACGTAGAATACTCTCTGCATTTTTTTCCCGATCATTTTAATTAAGTTGGTATACTCGACTACCAGTTGATAATACTTGCAACAAAACACGTTGACACAATAGCATCTGTTTGTATGTATACACACACATATACATTTGACATTATATGTATGTACGCACATTAGTATGTGTGTATATGTAATACATACACAATTGGTTGGCACGGACAGCATTCGCGGGCAGCGCTGCCGCTAGCAAGCAGCGAAAACGTTCGTTCACATGTTTGTATGTTTCTGTCTCGCTTGCACACATTCATTGATATTGTGTTTAATTATTAACTTTCTTACATGTCTAGCTCTATTGTTTATTGTCGGATTTAGATGCAACTTTCAGGATAGTTTGTTATATTTTGTCTTCAAATGAATGTGAAATAACAATACTGTACGAAATTAACATGTGCCATAAAATCGGCATTGAAGTTTGAAAAGTATTTTATTTCTTGTGGGAAAAGGGGCGCGACCGTCAAAAATTTTTTATGACAATACAATTATGCCGTCTTTAGGAACTAGCGTACCAAAATTGTTATTCCTAAGTGCCATAGTTACTGAGATATTCGGATAAAACATCAATTTTTTACGAGGTGGTTTTAGATTTTTTCTGATTATGGGCGAACGGGGCGTGGCATCGAAAAATGGAAAGATTCTTGTATTGACTGACTTAATATCGAGTCGATACTGATCAAATTTAAACTTGTAGCTCTTACCATCTCTGAAATCTGTTTGTTCATACGGACAGACGGACATCGCTATATCGTCTCGGCTGTTGATGCTGATCAAGAATATATATACTTTATGGGGTCGGCCACGCCTCCTTCTGCCTGTTACGCACATTTCGCTTCAGACAAACTTAATAGACCCCTATACTCTTTTTAGAGTACGGGTTCTAAAAAGTAATTGAAGCAAAACGTACTAAAGCATTTAATAAATATACACAAATAAAATAAAACAAAAGAATTAAAATAAAAAATTTATTTGAATTGTGCCGCTGCGTGTACTCATTTGCACATATACATATTTGCCGTTTCTCTTAATTCCGCTATTCGTTAAGATCTGCATATGTTCGGTGGTGGGTTTTGACCTTTGATTCTTGTTAGTTTGTTCAAATTCCTGCACATAAGTAAAGCGCAGCTCGCATTACTTGTACTTATTCGTACTTAGTTTCTGCTTGTGCCAACGTCGCTTTTAGATACATATAAGCGCTAGCAGACAAACATACGTAAGCTGAACAGCTGCAAGTCGAATAGTTGTTGTTGGTAATTCGTTTGCCCACATACGTATGTTGTGTTGTTGGTTTGCATAGATAATCTGCCGAATATCGCTAATTAGGTGATTATTGTTGAACAGTCGCTTGCGCGTCTGAGTGGTTTATTGTTTTTGTTACTGTCAGCGCTTATCTGCATATGCTGCGCTGCTTTAGCTTCTCTTATCTCTGTTAATCGAGAAATCTACTTAGTCAGCTGAGTAACTTTATTCATCTGATTATCTTCGCTCATATTATCGGTTAACTATCTTTAATCAGCTGATTATCTTTAATCATCTGATTATCTTTGCTCATTCGATCTTTTTAGTTACTAATTATTTCTTGAGACAGTACACTAACGTACACTCAAATAGATCCAAATTTAGAAATATTCAATATGGCGCACAAATCGAATTCGAATGACACCGTTTTCGTTGATGAGGAAAGTTGACTCACCACCCGTTTAAGTCATTTGTTCGTTAATTTGGAAAAAGTAGAGACCGACTTAGAGCGTCAAAGGAGCTCACTCATTAACAAAATGGTGACTCCAAGTAAATTTGAGATTCAGTGCCGGCTAGATATACTAAATTCGTATATTTCCAAAGCTATGGACTAGCAGTCAGAGATCGATGCAATAGATTCTGATAATACTAGCCGCGCAATGCTTGAGGAAGCATTTTTTTTGTCCCGGTCGTCATACATGTCTGTCCTTAGTGCGCATCAGGCATCTGAGAGCGTACCTCATTTTTCTCACTATTCACACCTGACCAAGCTAAACTTGCCGAGATTCAGCGGTAAACACTCAGAGTACAGACAATTTATCGGTCTTTTTAATAGTTTGGTAGATTCTGATCGCTCGCTATCAAACATTAAAAAATTCAACCATTTGATATCGTGCTTATCAGATGAGGCTTTGGGTACCATCAGAGCTTTCCAGGTGTCTGATGCAAATTACCCAAAGGCATTAGAGAGTCTAAGTCGAGTATACGACAACAAATGTCTGATTTTTTTTGACACTCTCGGCCAGTTGTTTAATATTGAGCCGATGGATAAGCCATCGGCAATTGGAATTCGCACAATGGTAGACTCGGTATCGGCAATTTTTGATTCGTTAATGTCTGTTGGAGATGAGCAAGACTTCGCTAACGCTATCTTGATACATATAGTCATGTCTAAGGTTGATCCTCATACAAAGTCGAAGTATGAGGAGCAACTGGACTAAAATACATTACCGAAATGTGTGTTGTGGCTTTGAACAGGCGATATCAGCATTTATCTGCTGAAGAAAGTTCAAAGTCTAGGTTGAAGCAAAAATCCGACATGAAACCTGCCAAAAAGTCGTAATTTGCATGCACGAATGTCGAGAAAGTAGTTGAACCCTCATGCAGCTTTTGCAGTGCCAACCATATGATTGGAAATTGCCAAGAGTTCGCAGCACTGCCAGTTAACGAAAGATTTAATTTCGTAAAATCTAGTCAACTTTGTATCAATTGCTTACATTCAGAGCACAGAGTGTCCAACTGCAATGCGTCGAAGTGTAGAGTTTGTTCTCGTCCTCATAACACTCTCCTTCATAAATACGCATTAGAATCATTGCAGGCATCTGCTCATCCTGCCCATGTGAATCATGTTGCTAGCGAAGTCGACCAAGTAATCCTTGCAACTGCAGTTGTAACAGTTCGAGCAGGTTTGGTCAAAAACGAAACGCTAGAGCCCTGTTGGATTCAGGCTCGCAGGTAAATTTCATGACGGAAGCTCACTCAAGCTTTGCGCCTTCGACGCAAAAATAAGTGCTTGACCGTAAAGTCGGTTGGACATGCTAGATTGACAGCAAAGAGCGAAGTATCGACGATAGTTTCGTCTCGAGTAACGAGACACCAGTTTGGCGCCGAATTTTGGGTGCTAAATCAATTTGTAGCAGGCAGCCAGACTGTGATCTTCCCATCAATCGGTGGAAGATTTTAGCAAATGTCGAACTGGCTGACTCTGAATTTCATAGACCCCAGAAAAAAGATATGCTTCTGGGAGCAGACTCCTTCTTCGACTTGCTACGTAGTGGACAAATAATATTGGCGAATAATGGTCCGGTGCTACAAAGGACGTTGCTTGGTTGGGTGGCATCAGGGCGGTGCAGAAAAATTCGTACCAAAAGCCCAGTATGCTGCTCAGTGATGCAACATAGACAAGAAGCTGTCCCAGAGACAAGTGTTTCGGCAAACTATTCTTTCGAGACTGATCCCAAACTGCTCCAATGTTCGCTAGAACTAGTTGAAAGACAGGTTCTCTCGGTAGAACGTAGAGATTTTGATGCTGAAGTCAATGTTAGGTATTCGCTTGTGCGTCTCAGATGCAAAAGTTCCACCAGGACCACATTACACCTTTCCACACCAGTGCGTCCTGAGGCCTGATATGCCTTAACGGCAAATATCAAACCGGGAAAAAGGCAGGTGCCCGAAGTTCCCATAGTGGGCGAATATCAATTGGCAAAATGGTTCATACCATTTTTACGCATTAGAAGAAGGTGGAAATAAGAAACGTTTGATTTCCAATGATGCCGATTCGACAAATACGCTTGGCATGAGGAGGACACCAAAGTCAGATACTATTCAGTATCACTTGGAAGGTAGCTTCGCTAAATTAAGTCCTACCAAGCAAAAAACATTGTTTGCTGGGTTTGCGTATATGTTAGCCCAAATATACGCATTGGACCCATGTCGAATCGAGAGTGCGAGTTTCTGGAATCATTCAGAAATCGCGCTACATTGTATAAAAAGTTCCCCTTCATTATTAGCAACAGTTGTAGCCAATCGAGTTGCAGGCATCAAAGCGATGGCCATTGATTTATCTTGGAGACATGAACCGACACTATCAAGAGGGTGTGACGCTCCGAAACTCAAATTTTGTCGGAAACTAGTAACAATGGATCGGTTAAGATCAATAATCACTGTAGAAATATAAACAGTCGAACTCGGGAAGAAAAGGCATAGATTCGCTTTGCTGATAGTTCCTGATAGATAAATGCTGAAACCAGCCCATCGCACAGAGCGCACAGTGGCATTTGATAGGCCAAAAAGAGATGATATCGTGCATCCAAGTTTGCAATCGGTGACCCTATTGATTTACAAGTCAGGCGATTTAGGAAGACGAGTTACTTCGACTCATTTAGGAGTAGATTTGTGTGATCCCCCAATTGTGTTGCCAAATATAAGAGGACGAGCCCCGCTTATGGTGTATATTGCGGTGCTCGTATGGTTTGCTTCAAATGCTGTTCGTTTAGGATTCATATCAGAAAAATCCACTCATGCTCTAATTCCTATCCTGAACAGCTTCAGCGCTACACGTGGCATACCAGTCTGGCGGTACTCGGACAAGGCGGCACATTTCGTGGGAACGAGGAACCTGGGGCTGGACTTCCAGGATACATTCGACCGACAGCAGCGCCGCCTTCCGTTCGCATCGGAACGAAAAATGGAGTGGAGTGGTCACCCCTCCGAGAGGAATATTCAGGGTGGTCGGCTTAAAGCTGCCAGGCTACCAAGGGATTGAAGGCGATCCCTTCAAGGTAGCCGGAATGTTGAATCATAAGCATAGGTTAATAGTGTAAGAAATAATTATGAATTGTTAGTAAAAGTAATTAGATGGAACTATTGGATTGTCTAGAAGTGTAAGCGAATCTCTTATATTTAAGCTAGCGATTAAGTTCTTGTTTTCGGCAATGCAGCTGTCGCGAGCGCCAGGCAGTTCGTTGTTAACTATCGCTGTAACTACACGCACGCTGCCAAGCCTTTCCGCGATTGCCAAGTCCCAAATAAATTGTCAATTTTACGAAATTACAATTTGTTTTAATTCGTTGTTTTCGATTTTTTACTTACTATCCTCACTAAATTTGGTCCGGATCGGACAGCTATAGCCTATAGCTCCCATAGGACAAATCGGTCGAAAATTGGTGATTTGTATGGAGACATGAAGTTTTAGTAGAGCGACTGTAACCAAACTAGGACATTATGTGTATGGTACCATTATAACTATCCTCACCAATTTTGGTCTGGATCACACAACTATAGCCTATAGCTCCCATAGGACAAATCGGTCGAAAATTCGTGATTTGTATGGAGACATGAAGTTTTAGTTGAGCGACTGTAACAAAATAAACACATTAAGTGTAAAGTACCATTATAACTATTCTCACCAAATTTGGTCTGGATCGGACAACTATAGCCTATAGCTCCCATTGGACAAATCGGTCGAAAATTACTTTTTAGACCCCGTACTCTAAAAAAGAGTATAGGGGTCTATTAAGTTTGTCTGAAGCGAAATGTGCGTAACAGGCAGAAGGAGGCTTTTCCGACCACATAAAGTATATATATTCTTGATCAGCATCAACAGCCGAGACGATATAGCGATGTCCGTCTGTCCGTCTGTCTGTCTGTCCGTCTGTCCGTCTGTCCGTCCGTCTGTATGATCACCTAGATCTTTTAAACTACAAGAGCTAGAGCCACCAAATTTGGAATGAAAGTCCGTCTGCTTCGCGAGCAGATCAAGTTTATTTCAAATCTTTGCCACGCCCCTTACCGCCCCCGCAAATTGTAAAAACTATTTTTACATCACCATAACTTGAAAACGACTAGAGCTAGGGAGACCAAATTCACATATTATGTGTATGGCACCTATCTAACTATCCTCACTAAATTTGGTCCGGATCGGACAACTATAGCCTATAGCTCCCATAGGACAAATCGGCTGAAAATTCGTGATTTGTATGGAGGCATGAAGTTTTAGTTGAGCGATTGCAACCAAACTAACACATTATGTGTATGGTACCATTATAACTATCCTCACCAAGTTTGGTCTGGATCGGACAACTATAGCCTATAGCTCCCATAGGACAAATCGGTCGAAAATGGGTGATTTGTATGGAGACATAAAGTTTTAGTTGAGCGATTGCAACCAAACTAACACATTATGTTTATGGTACCATTATAACTATCCTCACCAAGTTTGGTCCGGATCGGACAACTATAGCCTATAGCTCCCATAGGACAAATCGGTCTAAAATGGGTGATTTGTATGAAGACATGAAGTTTTAGCTGGGCGATTGCAACCAAACTAACACATTATGTGTATGGTACCATTATAACTATCCTCACCAAGTTTGGTCTGGATCGGGCAACTATAGCCTATAGCTCCCATAGGACAAATCGTTCGAAAACTACCTGTTTGTATGGTAAAACGCGCACTAGAATGAGTACGGGGTCTTTTACAGTCGGCTCGCTCGACTGTAGCCTTTTTTACTTGTTTGTATAGTAAAACGCTGACCAGAATGAGTACGGGGTCTTCTACAGTCGGCTCGCTCGACTGTAGCGCTTCTTACTTGTTTTTCATTTGAAAATGTTTCTGTTAAAATTTTTATATTGCAATTTTCAAATTGTATTAGATTATTCCCATTTAATGTAATACTTCTGTCGTCACAATTTTGGTATAATTTTTCTTATCTTGAATATATTCTTTGTTAGGCATTGGGATTAGTATCTTAACATTTACACTTATAAAATTTTAAGGTTTCTTTACTGCTATTATAATGCAATTATTCTTATATTTTAGTATGATGCGTATTAATTTTAGTTTGTAAAAATCAAAGTCAAATTTTTTTATTTCTTCTTTGGATAGGATTTCTGGTAATATAATATTGTTCTTAGCAGAGGCAATGCTTTCTTGAATGTAATTTACTTTGTATTCAATGTTCTTAAGTTTTTGCATTTGATCAGTATGTATAATTATCATTATTATTCTCTTATTTTGGCTGTTTATGCTTTGAAGTATTTCGTTAATGATTATTCTACCGTGTTTAATAATTTTCGCTAACCTTTGTATTGTTTCATTGAAATGGGAGTATATAACAATTTGTTGATTCATGTTGCTTATAATGTTATGATTATTCTTTTCAATTGTGTCAAGATGTTCTAAAATGTCTGTTCTGTCTTCATCGTCCATTAGTCCGAATTGCCATTTATATGTGGTTCCCACAATGTTAAATACTCCTCTTTTGTGTCTATTATTTGGTGTTATGGATTCTATTTTTGCTCTAATTAAATTGATTTCTGTGAACAACTCATTCTTGTCTGTTATATTAACGCTTTTAATATTTGTTTCTGTTTGGTTCATTATGTCAATTAAAGGGTCAATATTAATAATATGCAATATTATAACTGTCTCATTCACTATTTCCGTTGCGTAAGTTTGTATGGGTCCATATCCTGCATTCAATTGAACTGGTTCAATTTGTAATCATGTTTGTACCATTATGAGCCTTGATAAAATGATGCAACATACGATAAATATCTGGGGAAAAACAATTAGAGAAAACAAAATATATCATTGATATTTTAGGTTATTAAGCATTTTTTTCTTTGTTTATTGCGAACTGTTTTTCCTGATTTAACGGTCTATTGATATTGCAAGGATGAATATTTTCTAGTTCTGCAAATCTGAAGTAAGGTTTATCCTTATGTCTAGCTCTTTAATAATTTTTGATCTGGCCTTTTTGTCTTTCTTCCTTGTAATCTTCTCTTGAATTGATTCGTTTATTCAAAATGTTTTTTTTGTGTTCTTCAATGGTTAGTTTTAGTTTTCTTTCATCTTCTGTGTTCTTAGCGTAATGTCGGCATTTCTTGTACGCAAAATTGGCTTTGTATAATGTACCTCAATTTCTTCTTTGCCTAAAAATTGAATTCAGTCCTGCTCTGAATTCATTATTCATTATAGTTTTCTGTGGCTTATTAAATTTTGCAATGTGTTCAATCATGATTTGCATCTTGCTTCTCCAATTTCTATCTGTTATTGTTGGACATAACAAAATTCTACTTAAATGTTAAATGTTACATAACAGAAATCCGTATAATTAAGATTCGGGCACACTGAATACTTACTTGATCTTGTTCTTCCTGTTTGGCGTGTGTAAAAAACTACTATAAAACAATAAAACTGTGTCAGCATTTTAAATCCATCGTCATCATTACAAATAGGAGATTAATCAAATTACAACAAGTTATAGTTACATATCCCACATAATTGGAATAAAATATGGACAACGCGAAGCACAATATTAAACCTTTTAACGGCGAGAAATATTCTGTTTGGAAGTTTTGCGTCAGAGCACTTCTTGCTGAAAAAGGTGTTTTGAGAGTCATTGACGATGAGACTCCTAAAGACACAGATGAAGGTTGGGTCAAAGCAGAGAGACAAGCTAGAGTTGTAGTCATAGACAATTTAAGCGATTCGTTTTTAAATTTCGCAACTAATAACAACAGAGCACGTGAAATCCTGATAATTTTGCATTCCGTATATGACCGGAAAATTCTTGCGTCACAATTGGCTGCGCGCAAACGGCTGTTGTTGTTAAAATTAAAAAGCGAAATCGCACTAGTGAAGCTGGTAGCTTCAGGGGCTAATGTAGATGAAACGGACAAGGTTTCTCACTTGCTACTCGCTTTTCCTGTATCATATGATGGAGTAATCAGTGCTATAGAGACCCTTACAGAAGAGAGTATCACACTAGCTTTTGTAAAGAACCGATTATTGGACCATGAAATAAAAATAAATGATATTAATAATGACACAAGTAGAAAGGTAATGCATGCGGGTAAATATAATAATTGTTACGACTCGGCTTGCCTTTCCAGGGGCGACCACGGCTAGCTCAGTCGGAGGAGCATGAGACTCTTAAGGTCAGGGTTTGGTCGATGGCCTACGTTGGGCGCGGCATACCCAGAGCGGACAGCCCCACGCGCTCGAATATTGGCACCACTTCCCTCGCAGGCGTAAACACCCGCGAGCCGGGTGCAAATCTTCGAGTGATGTTGCATCTGGGGCTGAGCGGAATCGAAATATCGATAAGTGTTGCGAATTCATCGCACACTGTTCGGCTCAGCTGGTGGTGGCCATACTCGGCGGGGAGGGGGGTAGTTTAAAATAGAAGAGTTAAAGTATAAGAGTTAGAGTAAAAAAGTAGGAATAAGGAAGGAGAGTGAGATTAGAAGAGAGAGAGAGAGCAGTAGGGCAGAGAGAATATCGGTCAAGGGCAGACGCCCGTTGACTCGAAGACACCGTTGCGAAGAGGGCAAAAAGGATGAAAAAATCAAAAATTGCATAGCAACAGGTGGCTTGAGTTTCAAGGGGGGATTTGGTTTTGGGAATCGGCACGAGGCGGTTGCGCGGCCGGAGTTAAAAGAAACAAGTAAGAAAGGCTACAGTCGAGCGAGCCGACTGTAAAAGACCCCGTACTCATTCTAGTGCGCGTTTTACCATACAAATAAGTAGTTTTCGAACGATTTGTCCTATGGGAGCTATAGGCTATAGTTGCCCGATCCAGACCAAACTTGGTGAGGATAGTTATAATGGTACCATACACATAATGTGTTAGTTTGGTTGCAATCGCCCAGCTAAAACTTCATGTCTCCATACAAATCGCCCATTTTAGACCGATTTGTCCTATTGGAGCTATAGGCTGTAGTTGTCCGATCCGGACCAAACTTGGTGAGGATAGTTATAATGGTACCATACACATAATGTGTTAGTTTGGTTGCAATCGCTCAACTAAAACTTCATGCCTCCATACAAATCACGAATTTTCGGCCGATTTGTCCTATGGGAGCTATAGGCTATAGTTGTCCGATCCGGACCAAATTTGGTGAGGATAGTTAGATAGGTACCATACACATAATATGTGAATTTGGTCTCTCTAGCTCTAGTCGTTTTCAAGTTATGGTGATGTAAAAATAGTTTTTTACAATTTGCGGGGGCGGTAAGGGGCGTGGCAAAGATTTGAAATAAACTTGATCTGCTCGCGAAGAAGACGGACTTTCATTCCAAATTTGGTGGCTCTAGCTCTTGTAGTTTAAAAGATCTAGGTGATCATACAGACGGACGGACAGACGGACAGACGGACATCGCTATATCGTCTCGGCTGTTGATGCTGATCAAGAATATATATACTTTATGTGGTCGGCCACGCCTCCTTCTGCCTGTTACGCACATTTCGCTTCAGACAAACTTAATAGACCCCTATACTCTTTTTTAGAGTACGGGGTCTAAAAAAAAAATAATAATCAAATAATTCACTGACGGGATTCGAACCTCGGACTTCACGCACACGCGCCAGAGCCCTAACAGCTGCACCACGCCCCTCTCTTAAAAGTGCTCGACTATCTGCATTTACATGTTATATTTTTTTGTTATTTTGTTATATAGCAAATATTAATAAATTGTCCCTAACGGCGCTCGAACCTATGATCTCCCGGGTTAACAAACAAGTGCGAAGAATTAGATCAGGCATCTTTACTACTTAGACCACACTCCGCATTGAAGTTTATGTAAATAATTAAAATTTAAAAAGTAAACAAACAGCATATGTCACTGACTGGATTCGAACCCGGGATCCCGGTCTAACAAACACGTACGAAGCGCGCATCTCTACTACCTAGACCACGCTCCTTATTGAAGTTGCAGGAGCTAAACGTAGAGTTAAATCTTTTATTGCAAGCAAGTGTAAACAAACAATTTATTCATAAAATTCAGCATTTTTGATTAATTTGTTTTATATGTTGTTGTTGTCCGATTTGGACCAAAATTTGGTGAGGATACTTTTAATAATTATACACACATCCTGTGTGAGTTTGGTTGCGATCGGCCAACTAACATTACATGTCTTCATACAAATTTTTTATTTTTGACCGATTTGTCCTATGGGAGCTATATGCTATAGTTGTCCGATCCGAATCAAACTTGGTGAGGATAGTTATATTGGTACCATACATATAATGTGTGAATTTGGTCTCTCTAGCTCTAGTCGTTTTCAAGTTATGGTCATGTGAAAATAGTTTTTTACAATTTGCGGGGGCGGTAGGGGGCGTGGCAAAAATTTGAAATAAACTTAACCTGCCTGACATATAGACGGACTTTCATTCCAAATTTGGTTGCTCTAGCTCTTGTAGTTTAGAAGATCCAGGTGTTCATACGGACGGACGGACAGACAGACAGACAGACAGACAGACAGACAGACAGACAGACAGACAGACAGACGGACAGACGGACATCGCTATATCGACTCGGCTGTTGATGCTGATCAAGAATATATATACTTTATGGGGTCGGCCACGCCTCCTTCTGCCTGTTACGCACATTTCGCTTCAGACAAACTTAATAGACCCCTCTACTCTTTTTTAGAGTACGGGGTCTAAAAACTTGGCGCGGCCGGATTAATAGAAGATTTAATAGAGACATTTGTGTTGCGCGTTAAATTTATGAAGTCTTTTGTGTTTTTGCTAACAGCCAAAACCGACAACAACAACATAAACACTACTGCAGCAGCCACTATACTGCAGCGACGACAACAACAACAAGCGACAGCCGCAGTAACGCCGGACAGCAGCCGGGACGGTGACGTCACGCCGCAAAAGCTGTGCACTCAGGCACAGTGGGACGAACGTGGTGAGCTGTGTCGCTCCCGACAGCAGTTTTTTTTAGACCCCGTACTCTAAAAAAGAGTATGGGGGTCTATTAAGTTTGTCTGAAGCGAAATGTGCGTAACAGGCAGAAGGAGGCTTTTCCGACCCCATAAAGTATAAATATTCTTGATCAGCATCAACAGCCGAGACGATATAGCGATGTCCGTCTGTCCGTCTGTCTGTCTGTCCGTCTGTCCGTCTGTCCGTCCGTCTGTATGATCACCTAGATCTTTTAAACTACAAGAGCTAGAGCCACCAAATTTGGAATGAAAGTCCGTCTGCTTCGCGAGCAGATCAAGTTTATTTCAAATCTTTGCCACGCCCCTTACCGCCCCCGCAAATTGTAAAAAACTATTTTCACATCACCATAACTTGAAAACGACTAGAGCTAGGGAGACCAAATTCACACATTATGTGAATGGTACCTCTATAACTATCCTCACCAAATTTGGTCCGGATCGGACAACTATAGCCTATAGCTCCCATAGGGCAAATCGGTCGAAAATGGGTAATTTGTATGGAGACATGAAGTTTTAGTTGAGCGATTGCAACCAAACTAACACATTATGTGTATGGTACCATTATAACTATACTCACCAAGTTTGGTCCAGATCGGACAATTATATCCTATAGCTCCCATAGGACAAATCGGTCGAAAATGCGTGATTTGTATGGAGACATGAAGTTTTAGTTGAGCGATTGCAACCAAACTAACACATTATGTATATGGTACCATTATAACTATCCTCACCAAGTTTGGTCTGGATCGGGCAACTATAGCCTGTAGCTCCCATAGGACAAATCGTTCGAAAACTACTTATTTGTATGGTAAAACGCGCACTCGAATGAGTACGGGGTCTTTTACAGTCGGCTCGCTCGACTGTAGCCTTTCTTACTTGTTTGTATTATAAAATATATTATTAGAATCTAGATTTTTGTAGTTTTGTTAAGAGAAACAAATTTGATAATTTCCTTATTGTTTGCTCATTTATTAATATATATATATATATATATATATATATATATATATATATATATATTGGCCTATTTATTATTATTGTAAGAGAATTAATTTTCGCTTTTATATTTATATAAATTGTTGTGTGTGATTCTCTTGATTCGTTTTCCATCCTTTTGTTCTTTCTTTTAATCAATTTGCTGCGTCCCTAGTTTCCTAAACCCAGTGCGTCATAATTATATTACCTCTTTTTTATTGATGCACGCCAAAAATGAATTGGCAATGTCCGGCCCCCTATGCCCCTTTGAGCTCATAGGTCGTATTAGGTACCCCCGAGACCCCCCCGCATAAAATAGAAAACATAAATGAGAATGTATACATATATAAAAGACTAATATGCGTAAATAAAAGGAAAGAATGCGAAAGGGATAACGGAGAAAGAAGAGAGGCGATAAAGAAAGCATATATATATGTAAACAAATAAAACTTGTATTAAAATCATAAATAAGAGGAAAGAGATAGAAGAATAATGAAAAAATACAGTAGGGAAAATAATACAATTAAGGACTAAATATGTATAATGAACTAAGAAATATATATGTATGAATTTTGTGCAACATGAAGATCATTGAGTAGATTTTAATGGGAGGGGGATTGCATAGCCTGGAGTAGAATAGTTGACGTGAACATTTAAATTATGGGTGGCGCAACTAGTAATTTGAATGTTGCCGCCACAGGTAGGGTGGGTACGTTGCGGCAATAATATCGATGTCGCCGATAGAGATGGCCGATAGTTGTTTAGTGTTGTTAGTGTTTATGTAATGTGGTAGTGGTGATGTCGAGGTTCCCCAATCGATGATTGTGGATTGTACGCTCGGTGGGCATTGGTTAACAACCCCGCCCTGAGGCGAATGAGCTAGCCGTGGTCGCCCCTGGAAAGGCAAGCCGAGTCGTAACATAATTTTAATGATAACTATAAAAATATTAATAGACAAAAATATAAAATTCAAAATTATAGCAAAAATCAAAATAACAAGTAAGAAAGGCTACAGTCGAGCTAGCCGACTTTAAAAGACCCCGTACTCATAGTATTTGCAATAAAACACTTTGAAACAAAACCATCAGTTTGTAATAGGGATGCAAATTGCCAAAAAAATGCCGATATCGATATTAATTAAAATATCACATCAAATCAAATATCGATATTATCACCAACTTAATTCAAATACGCTATAGATATGCACATAATGAGGAAATATCGCAATCGATATCATATCGCAATGATAATTACTATCGTGTCGAATATCGATATATTATTTATCGTATCGTATGCATACATGTGCGTGCATCGCCCGCGAGTATCACTGTCGCTACACAAGCAGCGAAAACGTTCGATCACATGTTTATA
>JAEIGM010000648.1:0-15313 GCA_018903735.1 Drosophila cardini | reverse complement strand
AGCCATGTGAAGTCGCAGCTTGCGAAGTATGCGGCCCCTACAAATGGCATGATGGAGTTGTGGGAGAGAACGAAGGACGTTTGGTACTCGATTCCACCTGAAATGGTGCGACGCTACACGCAAAGTATGCCAAACCGCATAAACAACCTCAAAAAATCAAAAGGGCTGTGGACTCGTTATTAAAAAAAAACTTAATAAAAATATTTGTTTAAAAAATATTTGCAGTGCAAAACTGTAACATCTGACTTTTTTTACATTTTTATACTCTCTGCAAGAGAGAGTATATTGGGTTTGTGAAAAGTATGTAACAGGCAGAAGGAGGCGTGGCAGACCCCACAAAGTATATATATTCTTGATCAGCATCACAAGCCGAGTCGATATAGCCATGTCCGTCTGTCCGTCTGTCCGTCTGTCTGTCCGTCTGTCCGTCTGTATGAACAAACAGATTTCAGAGATGGTAAAAGCTACAAGTTTGAATTTGGTCTCTATCGACTCGATATTAAGTCAGTCAATACAAGAATCTTTTTTTTTTTTCGATGCCACGCCCCGTTCGCCCACAATGAGCAAAAAACTAGACACACCTCGTAAAAAATTGATGTTTTAGGTGAATATCTCAGTAACTATGACACTTAGAAACACCAATTTTGGTGTGAAGGTTCCTAGTCAAGGCATAAATATAATGCCATTAAAATTTTTTGGCTGCCACGCCCCCTTTTCTCACAAAAAATAAAATAATTGTTAAACTTCAATGCCGATTTTAAGGCAGATGTTCTTATCTTACAGTCTTGTAATTTCAAATTCGTTTGGAGACAAAATATATAAAACTATCCTGAAAGTTGCATAAAAATCGGACAATAAACAAAAGAGCTAGACATGTAAGAAAGTTAATAATTGAACGCAATGTCAATGCATGTGTGCAAGCGAGACAGAAGCATACAAACATGTGAGCGAACGTTTTCGCTGCTTGTTAGCGGCAGCGCTGCTTGCAGACGCTTGCCGTGCCGACCTAAATTCCATTTTTGACAAAATAGTTATTCAGCTAGGAAGTTAGGCCTCTTTTATATGTATGGTTTTGGAACGAAAACTTTTAAGTGTCGTGATGGCGTTGCCGGTTAAGTGCTTGATCGGCGAACGCAAAGTCGTGGGTTCGAGTCGCGGTCAATCCTTTAAAAGAATATAATTCAATAGCTCCAATTGTTGCATGTTTTCATTTAGTAATAAAAATTTTTTTTTGATCAAAACCCAGGTAAAAAATTTTTTTAATTGTTTGTTAATAATTTGTTAATAAACAATTTTTTTTCGATAATGCAACACATGTAAACAACACAATAAAATATATCCTTTTTGATGTCGGACCAAGGTTCGAACCCACGACCTCCCGTTCAACGATCGAATACTAATCATCCACGCCACCGCATTACTTGGAAATTTACGGCCTAAAACCATAGATATCTCTATAAAAGAGGCTTAACTTCCTAGCTGAACGTCTTTCAACGTCTTTTACTGCAAGTACTACTAGTTGATATTCTCGGATACTGATTTTATTAAAATGATCGGGAATAAAAGGCAGAGAGTATTCTACGGTCGGGCGTGCTCGACTGTAATTTTCTTTCTTGTTGATTGGTAAAATTCTTCCAGCCTATCAAATTTCTTCACATTTGTATATAAGAGAGCTAAATATTTCACTAAGAAAACAAGACTATGATCTTAAGCATGCATAAAGCAGAAAAGATAATACAGACCGTTGAAGTGAGAACATTGAACATGTGTTACAGTTTGCTCGTCAGTGTATTATGGTTGTACAAAATGAAAGAACCAAATTCAAAATTAACCCGATGGAGAGTTACATTTTTTGAATATGACTTTGACACAAAATATATAAAAGGAAAAGAAAACCACATATCGGACGCTCTATCACGAGTAAAAATAGAACAGACTTATTTCAGAGAAGAAACACAACATAGCACTAACGAAGACAATAGCAATTTAATATTCATTACAGAAAAACCAATAAACAAATTGAAAAGACAAATTATATTTTCCAAAGGCATCCAAAGGCAAAGGCAAACATAAAAAAAGAAAACTACTTTATAAAATTAATTATTCATATTACATACGACAATATGACTAAAGATAAAGCTGAAAAATATTTAATAGACCATTTTTGCACAAAAACCAGTGTATTGTTTATAGACAGTGATGCAGATTTTGAAATAATTCAAAATGCACACAAAGAAATTATTAACACTAGCCATACTAAAATTCTTCGAAGCCTCATTCAATAAAAAAATATTAACTCCTATGCCGAATTTAAAGAACTTATTTTGAAAACCCATGAAAAACTCCTACACCCCGGAATTCAAAAAACAAATAAACTTTTTTGTGAAACCTATTATTTCCCTAACAGCCAAATATTAACGCAAAACATAATAAACGAATGTCATATTTGCAACTTAGCAAAATCTGAACACAGAAACACAAAAATGCCAATGAAAATTACCCCCAAGCCAGAACACTGTCGTGACAAATTTGTAATCGACATTTATACCTCTGAAGGCAAACATTATCTAAGCTGCACGGACATTTATTCAAAATTCGCTACTCTTGAAAATATTAAAACAAAATATTGGATAGAATGAAAAAATGCATAAATGCGCATATTTAATTAATTAGGTAAGCCAATATTATTAAAAGCTGACCTAGACGGCGCATTTTCCAGCTTAGCACTCAAAAAATGGGAATAGCAGACATCGAAAGACTACACTAAACAATAAATGAAACAAGAAAGAAAAGTACAGTCGAGCACGCCCGACCGTAGAATACTCTCTGCAATTTATTCCCGATCATTTAATAAAATCGGTATCCAAGTATATCAATTGATACTTGCAACAAAACACGTTGAAACAAAAACATCTGATTGTATGTATGCACATATACATTTGACATTATAAGTATGCACGCACATATGTATGTGTGTATATGTAATACATACACAATTGGTTGGCACAGCCAGCATTCGCGGGCAGCGCTGCCGCTAGAAAGCAGCGAAAACGTTTGCTCACATGTTTGTATGTTTCTGTCTCGCTTGTACACATGCAGTGAAATGGCGTTAAATTATAAACTTTGTTACGTGTCTAGCTCTTCTGTCTATAGTCCGATTTATATGCAACTTTCAGGATAGTTTGATATACTTTGTCTTCAAATGAATGTGAAATAACAATACTGTACGATAAGAACATATGCCTTAAAATCGGCATTGAAGTTTGAAAGTTATTTTATTTCTTGTGGGAAAGGGGGCGTGGCAGTCCAAAATTTTTAATAGCGATGCATTTATGCCGTCTTAAGGAACCTACATACCAAATTTGGTGTTCCTAAGTGTCATAGTTACTGAGACATTTGCCTAAAAATCAATTTTTTCCGAGGTGTGTCTAGTTTTTTGCTCATTGTGGGCGAACGGGGCGTGGCATCGAAAAAAAAAAGATTCTTGTATTGACTGACTTAATATCGAGTCGATTGTGACTAAATTCAACTTGTAGCTCTTACCATCTCTGAAATCTGTTTGTTCATACGGACAGACAGAAAGACAGACGGACAGACGGACATGGCTATATCGACTCGGCTTGTGATGCTGATCAAGAATATATATACTTTATGGGGTCTGCCACGCCTCCTTCTGCCTGTTACATACTTTTCACAAACCCAATATACTCTCTCTTGAACGTTTTCGCTGCTTTCTAGCGGCAGCGCTGCCCGCGAATGCTGGCCGTGCAGACCAATTGTAAATGTATTACATATACACACATACTTATGTGCGTGCATACATACAATGTTAAATGTGTATGTGCATACATACAAACAGATGTTTATGTTTCAACGTGTTTAATTGCAAGTATTATTAACTAGTTTCCGAGTATACCGACTTTATTTAAATGATCGGGAGTCAAATGCAGAGAGTATTCTACGGTCGGGCGTGCTCGACTGTACTTTTCTTTCTTGTTATATGCAGGACAACCAAATTTAGATACTCAAGAAAAAAAGAGAAAAGTAGTAGACAAAATTAACAGTGACCGACAAGAATTCGAAGTAGATACCAGTTATCGAAAAGAACCATTACAAAAAGGAAAATTAGAAAATCCTTTTAAAGCTAATAAAAACGTTGAACAAACAGACCCAGACCATTACCAAATTACTAACAGAAATAGAATTAAACGCTATTATAAAACACAATTTAAAAAATTAATGAAAATTAACCAAATTCTAATTCCAAAGGTTTCTACATCATAATCATACTATTGTTCACCCTCTTTAACATATGTAAGACCCAACAAATCCAGATAAATAACCTGGACACGGATCACGGATACTTACTATTTTTGGACAAACCTTTAGAATTACCAACCCGGTTCGAATATCACTCATTGCGAATTAACATAACAGAAATAATCATAGCAAACGAATATTTCCGTAGATCAATTTCTCTATTTAAAAACACAACACAAATTGATCACTTATACAATAAATTACAGCAAAAACTAAATGGTATAGTCTTTCATCACGATAACCGTAATAAACGCGGATTTTTCAATGCAGTAGGCTCATTATACAAATTCCTTTTTGGTACACTTGACGATAACGACAGAGTAGAGTTCGAAAAAATATTTACAATCTTTCTTTAAATAAATGATATAACAAACATAATTAACAATGATTTGAAAAAAAATACAAGATCACCAAAACAAGAAAAACATGCAAGATACCTTTACTTACCAATTGTTGTAAGACTTGACTTAATGACCGCGCAAGTACACCTGTTTAAATATAGAACTCCTATTGATTGATTGTTGTTATTTAATAAGATTTATTTTATTGTCTATTTTCAACTGCAACACCACACCACATGCACAATTATTCAAGGAAGTATCTAGAAGAAGAGATCAGAATACAGCTGTGATCAGATATACATATCGGCACAATGTCAAAATAGTGTTGACTAATGGTACACTTTGATTGTTTAAAAAGGGGTATTCCAACACGCGCAACTCAAAGATAACATTAGTCATTGATATTGAGTTACATACAAAATCATTCTCGTCAAACTTATTCTAATGTGGTTGGTGTGTTTTCTGGGATGTGTTAAGTGATCCAGCATTTGCTGCAAGGATGTTATAGGAAAAACCCAGAAAAACCCCATCAGATCACTTTAAATACATAAACTTAAATTATGTTATTTTGAATTCATTTACAAATCTTTACATTTCAAATTTCTATGAATATTAAATAGATCAAAACTTAAATATGTAAGCCAATATTCAATCAAAGCTTTACGTTACAAACTTCTCTGACTAGAACCAAAAAATCAAATAAATAATATAATCCATTAATTGATTAAAAAACAAGTAATAAAGGCTACAGTCGAGCGAGCCGACTGTAAAAGACCCCGTACTCCTTCTAGTGCGCGTTTTCCATACAAATCACCAATTTTCGACCGATTTGTCCTATGCGAGCTATAGGCTATAGTTGTCCGATCCGGACCAAACTTGATGAGGATAGTTATAATTGTACCATACACGTAATGTGTTAGTTTGGTTGCAATCGCTCAACTAAAACTTCATGTCTCCAAACAAATCACCCATTTTCGACTGATTTGTCCTATGGGAGCTATAGGCTATAGTTGTCCGATCCGGACCAAACTTGGTGAGGATAGTTATAGTAGTACCATACACATAATGTGTGAATTTGGTCTCCCTAGCTCTAGTCGTTTTTAAGTTATGGTGATGTGAAAATAGTTTTTTACAATTTGCGGGGGCGGTAAGGGGCGTGGCAAAGATTTGAAATAAACTTGATCTGCTCGCGAAGCAGACGGACTTTCATTCCAAATTTGGTGGCTCTAGCTCTTATAGTTTAGAAGATCCAGGTGTTCATACAGACGGACGGACGGACGGACAGACGGACAGGCGGACATTGCTTTATCGTCTCGGCTGTTGATGCTGATCAAGAATATATATACTTTATAGGGTCGGAAAAGCCTCCTTCTGCCTGTTACGCACATATCGCTTTGGGCAAACTTAATAGACCCCTCTACTCTTTTTTAGAGTACGGGGTCTAAAAATTTTTTTTCAGCATCGGTAGACATCAATCATTTTGTTGTAGTCCCAGCTTGTTTCGCAGCTCTGCAAATCTTCCGGTAGACAACGGCTTGGTGAAAACATCAGCAAGTTAATTTTCTGTGGAAATATACTCAAGACGAATTTCATTATTCTCCACCTGTTCTCTAGCAAAGTGATATTTTATATAAATATGCTTCGCTCGTTTATGACATGAGGGGTTATTTGCTATGCTAATACAGCCCTGGTTGTCTTCATAAATTGTGATACGCTTTTCTAACTTGATGTTGACACTATTTAGAAGAGATTTTAGCCATAAGGCTTCCCTTACTGCTTCGAATAATGCCATATATTCCGCTTCAGTAGACGAAGCTGCTACTGAATTCTGTATTTCGTATTCCAACAAACTAAATTTGAATTAAACATTTTAAACAAGTAGCCTGTTGTACTTTTTCTATCAGTTTCGTTACCACCCCAGTCGGAGTCTACATAGCCAACTAATGTATTTTCGATAGATGCATTCTTTTTAAGAATTAATTTCATTTCAACAGTTCCCTTCAAATATCTAAGAACCCTTTTTAAGCATTGCCATAGCTTAGCATTATTTTTGCTGTTGTATCGACTTAATATATTAACAGCTGCAGTTAGATCAGGACGTGTGCAAAGCATTATCTACATTAACCAACCAAGTAAGTTACGACATGGCGCTCCACAATCCTCATCTAAATTGAGCAAATAGTTCAACTTCATTGGTAGGGGTGTACTGACTGACTTACAATTTTCCTTGTTAAATTTACTTAGAATTCTATTCACATATGCAGCCTGGCTCAAGCATATTCTGTCTTCTGACAATTCTATACGTATTCCTATAAAATGTCGTTTTTCATTTAAGTCAGTCATTCTGAATTTCTCATTTAAAAAACTTTTAAAATTAATCATTCCTTCCATATTTCCTGTAGCTATTACTACATCATCAACATATAACAAAACATATATGTTTTCCTTGATGTTACCTTTTTCGAGAATGTATATGCAGCGATCTACTGTAGTATGTTGTATGCCAAGTGAGCATATGACAACTCACAACATAACGACACTTTGTCACAATGTTTATACAATCACAAATATACATAAGTGCAGTAATACGATCCGTCACTTATGCGGACTGGCCGCACCGTGAGATCGCTGGCCTAAGCACTTCTTGAGTATGTACCATCTGTACATATATGTGAATATGTATATAGGCACATACGTACTGCAACTCTCTCTTTCTCTGCCGACGCTGTTAGCGGCAGAGCTCACTTAGTATATAGCATATTATAAGCGAAATATATTTTTGAATAAAACCAAGAGAACATTCTTGGCAAAACCGACAAAGTGAATGGTTGTTTTAATCAAACGAACATTAATCTAATTACATGGCGACCGTGACAAGTGTCACGAACATGTGAAATTGTTCCAACAATAGTGTAATATTCAAAGTGCAAACAAGATACAGAGACACAGAGACATCCAAAAATTTATCAAGTCCACAAGTGTGATGTTGCTGCTGTGGTTGCTGCTGCTGTCGTTGTTGATGATAGTAGTGATATTGTTGCTGTTGCTGCTGCTGCTGCTGATGATGATGATGTTGGTGTAACGGAAAAGCGGAAATTGGCGGTGCAACGGGTGAAAGCTGTCCTCCAGTCCATCAAGGCAATAATCACCAGGAACAGCTTTGGGAACTATTCTTGTCTGAGTGAGTAGAGGTTCAATGAATGCTTTAGTGAAAAAGAAAAAGACCGGGAGAAGCGGCATACGAGTACGCCTCCAAAAGAGGAAGGCGGAAATTCTATAACTATTGTTTGCCACCAACCCACCATTACGTTGGGAGGCAACAATTGCACTGCAAGCCGAGCTAGATCAGATTGATCAAGCACAAAAAACTAAAGAAAAGCATTCAACCTCTGCCACTACTTACAAAGATATAACACTAATCAACAACACAATATCCCAATATACAAGGAAACCAAAAGCCCAGCTAAGGAAACCTACCAAAAAGTGCCCAGAAGACTGCGAGGGACCGCTATACAGTGTGTTCTGCAGATACACGTGCAAGCACTGCACGGCAGCGGATCCGGACATCGAGGAACAACTGAGGACACCAAGCGCGAGAGGCACCCCGCCACTTGCGTCAACGAGGGAGCACCAGCGTGCCAGACCCGGCGACGCCCAGCTGGTGCAGAAGGATGATCAACAGCAGCAGAATTAATTTAAGAAAATATTAATATAAAAAAAAAAAATTATTGTAATTAAATTTAAAACAAACATTGTAAGCGGAAGCGATAACTGCATTGCCCGCTAGAGTATGGCCCGTGAAGCCGTACAAAACACTAGGTAGGAGATCGCTGTTGATCACAATAGAAATAAAAAACAATATTTTCCGAAGAGAAATAATAGACCCAATAAAACCGGGAAGAATGTACCTCATATAGCAATAGACTTAAGTGAATGAAAGAAAGAAAAGAATATTGAACAATATCTTTTTGACAAATAAACAAGAAAGAAAAGTACAGTCGAGCACGCCCGACCGTAGAATACTCTCTGCATTTTATTCCCGATCATCTTAATAAAATCAATATCCGGGTATATCAATTGATACTTGCAACAAAACACGTTGATACAAAAACATCTGATTGTATGTATACACATGCATACACACTTAACATTTTATGTATGCACGCAAATATGTATGTGTGTATATGTTATACATACACAATTGGTTGGCACGGCCAGCATTCGCGGGCAGCGCTGCCGCTAGCAAGCAGCGAAAACGTTCGCTCACATGTTTGTATGTTTCTATCTCGCTTGCACACATGCATTGGCATTGCGTTCAATTATCAACTTTCTTACATGTCTAGCTCTTTTGTTTATTGTCCGATTTAGATGCAACTTTCAGAATAGTTTAATATATTTTGTCTTTAAACGAATGTGAAATAACAATACTGTACGATAAGAACATATGGTTTAAAAATCGGCATTGAAGTTTGCAAATTATCTTATTTCTTGTGAGAAAAGGGGGCGTGGCAGTCCAAAATTTTTGATGACAATACAATTATACCGTCTCTAGGAATCTACATAACAAAATGGGTGTTCCTAAGTGCCATATTTACTGAGATATTCGCCTAAAACATCAATTTTTTACGAGGTGTTTCTAGTTTTTTGCTCATTGTGGGCGAACGGGGCGTGGCATCGGGAAAAAAAAAGATTCTTGTATTGACTGACTTAATATCGAGTCGATAGAGACCAAATTCAAACTTGTAGCTCTTACCATCTCTGAAATCTGTTTGTTCATACGGACAGACAGACAGACGGACAGACGGACAGACAGACAGACGGACATGACTATATCGACTCGGCTTGTGATGCTGATCAAGAATATATATACTTTATGGGGTCTGCCACGCCTCATTCTGCCTGTTACATACTTTTCACAAACACAATATACTCTCTCTTGCAGAGAGTATAAAAAAAAACAAGAAAGAAAATTACAGTCGAGCACGCCCGACCGTAGAATACTCTCTGCCTTTTATTCCCGCTCATTTTAATAAAATCAGTATCCGAGAATATTAACTGATAGTACTTGCAGTAAAAGACGTTCAGCTAGGAAGTTAAGCCTCTTTTATAGAGACATCTATAGTTTTAGGCCGAAAGTTTCCATGTGATGCGGTGGCGCGGATGATGAGTATCCGGTCGATAGACGGAAGGTCGTGGGTTCGACTCCTGGTCCGTCGTCAAAAAGAATATATCTTATTGTGTTGTTTAAATGTGTTGCATTATCGAAAAAAATTGTTTATTAACAAATTATTAACAAACAATTGAAAAATTTTTATACTCTCTGCAAGAGAGAGTATATTGGGTTTGTGCAAAAAAAAAATGTATGTAACAGGCAGAAGGAGGCGTGGCAGACCCCACAAAGTATATATATTCTTGATCAGCATCACAAGCCGAGTCGATATAGCCATGTCCGTCTGTCCGTCTGTCTGTCCGTCTGTCTGTCCGTCTGTCTGTCCGTCTGTCTGTCCGTCCGTATGAACAAACAGATTTCAGAGATGGTAAGAGCTACAAGTTTAAATTTGGTCTCTATCGACTCGATATTAAGTCAGTCAATACAAGAATCTTTTTTTTCGATGCCACGCCCCATTCGCTCACAATGAGCAAAAAACTAGAAACACCTCGTAAAAAATTGATGTTTTAGGCGAATATCTCAGTAACTATGGCACTTAGGAACACCCATTTTGGTACGCAGGTTCCTAGAGACGGCATAATTGTATTGTCATCAAAAATTTTGGACTGCCACGCCCCCTTTTCCCACAAGAAATAAAATAATTTGCAAACTTCAATGTCGATTTTAAGGCAAATGTTCTTATCGTACAGTATTGTTATTTCACATTCGTTTGAAGACAAAATATATTAAACTATCCTGAAAGTTGCATATAAATCGGACATTAAACAAAAGAGGTAGACATGTAAGAAAGTTGATAATTGAACGCAATGCCAATGCATGTGTGCAAGCGAGACAGAAACATACAAACATGTGAGCGAACGTTTTCGCTGCATGCTAGCGGCAGCGCTTACCGCGAATGCTGGCTGTGGCAACCAGTTGTGTATGTATTACATACACACACATACATATGTGCGTGCATGCATGTAATGTCAAATGTATATGTGTGTGTATACATACAAACAGATGTTTTTTGTTTCAACGTGTTTTGTTGCAAGTATTAATTGATATACTTCGATATCGATTTTATTAAGATGATCGGGAATAAAATGCAGAGAGTATTCTACGGTCGGGCGTGCTCGACTGTACTTTTCTTTCTTGTTTTAAAATAGGTTTTTGATAAAAAAAAAAAAATTTTATTACTAAAGGAAAACATGCATCAATTGGAGCTATTGAATTATATTCTTTTAAAGGATTGCCCGCGACTCGAACCCACGATTTTGCGTTCGCCGATCAAGCACTTAACCGGCACTCAAGCACTCACGACACTTGAAATTTTCGTTCCAAAACCATACATATAAAAGAGGCCTAACTTCCTAGCTGGATAACTATTTTGTTAAAAATAGAAATTTGGTCGGCACGGCCAGCGTCTGCGAGCAGCGCTGTCGCAACACAAGCAGCGAAAACGTTCGCTCACATGTTTGTATGCTTCTATCTCGCTTGCACACATGCATTGACTTTGCGTTCAATTATTAACTTTCTTACATGTCTAGCTCTTTTGTTAATAGTCCGATTTGTTTGCAACTTTCAGGATAGTTTGATATATTTTGTCTTCAAATGAATTTAAAATAACAATACTGTATGATAAGATCAAATGCCTTAAAATCGGCATTGAAGTTTTCAAATTATTTTATTTCTTGTGGAAAAAGGAGGCGTGGCAGTCCAAAATTTTTGATGAAAATACAATTATGCCGTCTCTAGGAACCTGCGTACCAAAATGGGTGTTCCTAAGTGCCATAGTTACTGAGATATTCGGCTAAAACATCAATTTTTTACGAGGTGTGTCTAGTTTTTTGCTCATTGTGGGCGAACGGGGCGTGGCATCGAAAAAAAAAAAGATTCTTGTATTGACTGACTTAATATCGAGTCGATAGAGACCAAATTCAAACTTGTAGCTCTTACCATCTCTGAAATCTGTTTGTTCATACGGACGGACAGACAGACGGACAGACGGACAGACGGACACGGCTATATCGACTCGGCTGTTGATGCTGATCAAGAATATATATACTTTATGGGGTCTGCCACGCCTCCTTCTGCCTGTTACATACATTTTTTTTTAACAAACCCAATATACTCTCTCTTGCAGAGAGTATAAAAAAATACAAAATACACACACAAAGAATTGTATACAAACTTACACAAACACATACAAATGCACCTAGTTTTCTATATATTATATATACAACAACATGAAAAACAACTGTAACAACAATTTGAGAACCTTACAAATTTTTTTTTTGTTTCTCTTAAATTAATCCCAATCTTAAATTCCGAATAAATTTGAAATTTGAAATAAAAACAAAAAAAACAAGAAAGAATGCTATAGTCGCCTCGCGACTTTAGGATACCCGTTACTCAGTTTAATTATATTATTAACAATAAAAATATTAATAATATTACAATCGGTTAGGTAATCGACTCTATTGATTTTAATTCAGATGACTTGAGAAACGCAGAAAAATTTTCATACAAAAAATCATATTTACAGCGTATTTTTTGACCGATCGTCCCTATGGGAGCTATACGATATAGTCGTCCGATTTGGATGAAACTTAGTCAATATGTTTATATTATTGACAGATATATTCTGTGTAAGTTTCACTTCGATTGGTTGGCCAACGCAAAGTTATTCATATAAATTCATATTTGGAGCGTATTTTGATCGATTGTCCCTATGGGAGCTATATGATATAGTTGTCCGATTTGGATCAAACTTAGTCAATATGTTTATATTATTGACAGATATATTCTGTGTAAGTTTCACTTCGATTGGTTGGCCAACGCAAAAGTTATTCATATAAATTCATATTTGGAGCGTATTTTTGACCGATTGTCCCTATGGGAGCTATATGATATAGTTGTCCGATTTGGATCAAACTTAGTCAATATGTTTATATTATTGACAGATATATTCTGTGTAAGTTTCACTTCGATTGGTTGGCCAACGCAAAAGTTGTTCATATAAATTCATATTTGGAGCGTATTTTTGACCGATTGTCCCTATGGGAGCTATATGATATAGTTGTCCGATTTGGATCAAACTTGGTCAGTATACGTAATCCCTAGACGTGTACTTTCTGTGTCAATTTAGATTTAGATAGCATTACTAACAAAAGTTTTCTATACTAAAACATGCTATTTTTACCTGTTTTTACCTTTGTATGCACATAGAACGCCCTAAAGTGGGCGTGTCAAAAAACAAAAGCAAACTTGTACTACTTGAGCATTTTATCTTTCGTTTGCGACCACTCGGGCCTTTCTAGCTCTTATAGTCTCTGAGATCCTTTTGTTCACACAGACGGACAGACGGACGGACGGACAGACGGACAGACGGACATGGCTATATCGACTCGGCTAGTCATGCTGATCAAGAATATATATACTTTATGGGGTCTGCCAATTTCCCCTTCCCCCTGTTAAACACTGCAAAGCGAATACAATATACCCTTTTACTCTACGAGGGTAAATTAAAAAATATATTTTTTTATCAATAAAACAATTTTTTTTTTTCCCCCCGTACTCTAAAAAAGAGTATAGGGGTTTATTAAGTTTGCCTGAAGCGAAATGTGCGTAACAGGCAGAAGGAGGCTTTTCCGACCCCATAAAGTATATATATTCTTGATCAGCATCAACAGCCGAAACGATATAGCGATGTCCGTCTGTCCGTCTGTCTGTCTGTCTGTCTGTCCGTCCGTATGAACACCTGGATCTTCTAAGCAACAAGAGCTAGAGCTTCCAAATTTGGAATGAAATTCCGTCTATATGTCAGGCAGGTTAAGTTTATTTCAAATTTTTGCCACGCCCCCTACCGCCCACGCAAATTGTAAAAAACTTTTTTCACATCACCATAACTTGAAAACGATTAGAGCTAGAGAGACCAAATTCACACATTATGTGTATGGTACCATTATAACTATCCTCACCAACTTTGGTCCGTATCGTACAACTATAGCCTATAGCTTCCATAGGACAAATCGGTCGAAAATTGGTGATTTGTATGGAGACATGAAGTTTTAGTAGAGCGATTGGAACCAAACTAACACATTATATACATGGTACCATTATAACTATCCTCACAAAGTTTGGTCCGAATCGGACAACTATAGCCTATAGCTCCCATAGAACAAATCGGTTGAAAATTCGTGATTTGTATGGAAATACGAAGTTTTAGTTGAGCGATTGCAACCAAACTAACACATTATGTATATGGTACCATTATAACTATCCTCACCAACTTTGGTCCGAATCGGACAACTATAGCCTATAGCTCCCATAGGACAAATCGGTCGAAAATTGGTGATTTGTATGGAGACATGAAGTTTTAGTTGAGCGATTGAGACCAAACTAACGCACTATGTATATGGTACCATTATAATTATCTTCGCCAAGTTTAGTCCGGATCGTACAACTATAGCCTATAGCTTCCATAGGACAAATCGGTCGAAAATAGGTGATTTGTATGGAGACATGAAGTTTTAGTTGAGCGATTGGAACCAAACTAACACATTATATATATGGTACCATTATAACTATCCTCACCAAGTTTGGTCCGAATCGGACAACTATAGCCTATAGCTCCCATAGGACAAATCGGTTGAAAATTCGTGATTTGTATGGAAATAAGATGTTTTAGTTGAGCGATTGCAACCAAACTAACACATTATGTATATGGTACCATTATAACTATCCTCACCAACTTTGGTCCGAATCGGACAACTATAGCCTATAGCTCCCATAGGACAAATCGGTCGAAAATTGGTGATTTGTATGGAGACATGAAGTTTTAGTTGAGCGATTGAGACCAAACTAACGCACTATGTATATGGTACCATTATAATTATCTTCGCCAAGTTTGATTCGAATCGGACAACTATAGCCTATAGCTCCCATAGGAAAAATCGGTCGAAAATTGGTGATTTGTATAGAGACATGAAGTTTTAGTTGAGCGATTGCAACCAAACTAACACAATATGTATATGGTGCCATTATAACTATCCTCACCAAGTTTGGTCCGGATCGGACAACTATAGCCTATAGCTCCCATAGGACAAATCAGTCGAAAATTGGTGATTTGTATGGAGACATGAAGTTTTAGTTGAGCGATTGCAGCCAAAGTAACACATTAGATATATGGTACCATTAAAACTATCCTCAACAAGTTTTGTCCGAATCGGGCAAATATAGCCTATAGCTCCCATAGGACAAATCGGTCGAAAATTGGTGATTTGTATGGAGACATAAAGTTTTAGTTGAGCGATTGCAACCAAACTAGCACATTATGTGTAGGACTCCATTGTTACTGTCCTCACCAAGTTTGGTCCTGATCGGACAACTGTAGTCTGTAACTCCCATAGGACTATTCGGTCGACGATTGTTGATTTGTATGGAAACGCGCACTAGAAGGAGTACGGGGTCTTTTACAGTCGGCTCGCTCGACTGTAGT
>JAEIGM010000240.1:0-51204 GCA_018903735.1 Drosophila cardini | reverse complement strand
TCATAACAAATGCTTAAAACTACAAAATATTCTTACTGCTAACAAATCTCCTTATTTCTACAAACATTTAAGACGGGGTCTGGATCCCGCCTTACAAAGAGCTAAGCCTATTTATATAAAATATCATTTTACAAGAGAACAAGTAGAAAACAAGAAAGAATGCTATAGTCGCCTCGCGACTTTAGGATACCCGTTACTCAGGTTAATTATATTATTAACAATGGGATATGATAATAATAATAGTACAATCGTTTAGGCAATCGACCCTATTGATTTTAATTCAGATGACTTGGGAAATACAGAAAATTTGCATACAAATTCATATTTACAGCGTATTTTTACCCGATCCTCCCTATGGGAGCTATATGATATAGTCGTCCCATTTGTATGAAACTTGGTCAGCATGTTTTTATTGTTGACAAATATATTCTGTGTGAGTTTCACTAAAATTGCTTGGCCCACGCAAAAGTTATTCATATAAATTCATATTTGGAGCGTACTTTTGACCAATTGTCCCTATGGGAGCTATACGATATAGTTGTCCGATTTGGATGAAACTTGTCAATATGTTTATATTATTGACAGATATATTCTGTGTGAGTTTCACTAAAATTGCTTGGCCCACGCAAAAGTTATTCATATAAATTCATATTTGGAGCGTGTTTGTGACCAAATGTCCCTATGGGAGCTATACGATGGAGACATCTCCGACCCCACAAAGTATATATATTCTTAATCAGCATCAACAGGCGAGTCGATATAGCCATGTCCGTCTGTCTGTCCGTCTGTCCGTCTGTTTCTATGCGAACTAGTCTCTCAGTTTTAAAGCTATCTTGATGAAACTTGGTACAGATGTGTATTCTCTTTGCAGGCAGATCATTTGTTAAAATCGGCCGGATCGGATGACTATATCATATAGCTCCCATAGGAACAATCGGTTGAAAAAAAATTTTTTTTGAGCTATTTCAACCAAATTAAGCCTATATGCATTTAGTATCAAATCCTATGTGCAAACCAAATTTCATCCGAATCGGACCACTATATCATATTGCTGCCATAGGAACAATCGGTTGAAAATGATGAAAATGCTTAGTATGAAAATGTTCAGTGTCGATTGAGCGATTTTAACCAAACTCACGGCATTAGCATTTGCTACTATTCCTCAGCTGTTGACCAAATTTCATTTGGATCGAACCACTATATCATATAGCTGCCATAGGAACAATCGGTTCAAAGGCTTAGTATGAAAATTTTTAATGTCTATTGAGCGATTTCAACCAAATTCACGCAGTACGCATAAGCTATCATTCCCTATATGCTGACCAATTCGGACTACTATATACTATAGCTTCCATAGGAACAATCGGTTGATAATGATGAAAATGCTTAGTATGAAAATTTTCAGTGTCGATTGAGCGATTTCAACCAAACTCACGCCATAAACATTTGTTATCATTCCCCAGCTGTTGACCAAATTTCATTTGGATCGAACCACTATATCATATAGCTGTCATAGGAACAATCGGTTCAAAGGCTTAGTATGAAAATTTGTAAAGTCTATTAAGCGATTTCAGCTAAATTCACGCACTACTCCTTTGCTATTATTCCCTATATACTGACCAAATCTCATCTAAATCAGACATTTATATCATACAGCATCCATAGGAACCACTGGTAAATGAATCCAATGAACGCAACATGCATGACTGCAAGGGTATTTAATCTTCGGCGAGCCGAAGATAACCTTTCTTTCTTGTTAATTTAGATCTCTTCTTCATCGTAAACCAAACTGTTACGTGGTGTCAAGTTCCAAACGAAAAAATAATCTTAAAAATATTAATGGAATCTGCATATAAAACATAAATTAAATATCCTGAGATTTCTTGTATTTACGTTATCTCGTTTTGTAATAGGAGGATTTGAGAATCTTTGGCTTTGATTTTGGTAATTCATTGGGTTTTGCGATCTAGCTTGATCAAGGTTTTGTTTGAATTCTTTATATAATGCTTGATTATTTTCAGCTTTGTCTTTTGGTTTATTGCTTTGGTTTGTATTGTTTGAATAATTGGGACTTGGATAATAATTCTGATTATTTCCATTTCCACGATTGTCATTATTAGTTTTGTTGCGTTTTGAGTATTCAGTTCTTTGGTTAGTACGTTCATTAAAATTGTTTAAGTTTTGAAACAGTTGTAACGTCATGTCTAGCTAAGGTCATAAATATTCTGTCGGGTAGTTTCCTAGTAATTACATCTTTAATTATACTATTCATTGAGTTTGTGTACAATATTGTGTTTATTGGGTTTGTGCAAAAAAAAAGTATGTAACAGGCAGAAGGAGGCGTGGCCGACCCCATAAAGTATATATATTCTTGATCAGCATCACAAGCCGAGTCGATATAGCCATGTCCGTCTGTCCGTCTGTCTGTCCGTCTATCTGTCCGTCTGTCTGTCTGTCCGTATGAACAAACAGAATTCAGAGATGGTAAGAGCTACAAGTTTGAATTTGGTCAGTATCGACTCGATATTAAGTCAGTCAATACAAGAATCTTTTTTTTTTCGATGCCACGCCCCGTTCGCCCACAATAAGCAAAAAAGTAGACATACCTCGTAAAAAATTTATGTTTTGGGCGAATATCTCAGTAACTATAGCACTTATGAACACCAATTTTGGTATCCAGGTTCCTTGAGACAGCATAAATGCATCGTTATTAAAAATTTTGGACTATCCTGAAAGTTGCATATAAATCGGACTTTAAACAAAAGAGCTAGACACGAAACAAAGTTTATAATTTAACGCCATTTCACTGCATGTGTGCAAGCGAGATAGAAACATACAAACATGTGAGCGAAAGTTTTCGCTGCTTTCTAGCGGCAGCGCTGCCCGCGAATGCTGGCCGTGCCGACCAATTGTATATGTATAACATATACACACATACATATGTGCGTGCATACTTATAATGTCAAATGTATATGTGTGTGTATACATACAATCCGATGTTTTTGTTTCAACGTGTTTTGTTGCAAGTATCTATTGATATACTTGGATATCGATTTTATTAAATGATTAGGAATAAATTGCAGAGAGTATTCTACGGTCGGGCGTGCTCGACTGTACTTTTCTTTCTTGTTAATAATATCGATATCGAACGCGATATTTGATTTGATGTGATATTACAATTAATATCGATATCGGCATTTTTTTGGCGCTTACATCCCTATAACAAAGTGATGGTTTTGTCTCAAAGTGTTTTATTGCAAAAACTATCCATTTTATTACCCCAATATCAATTGATTAATATAATCATGTAATCGGGAATAAACTGCCGAGAGAATTATTAAGTTTATTTTTATTTTCAAATTAAATTAAAAAAATTAATTTTGAATTATAACACGAGATTTGTTTTTACGCAAAACATAATTTTAAAACAAGTTAGAAATGTTACAGTCGAACGACCCGACTGTAATAGAACCCGTACTTATAGTAGTGAGCATTTTTCCATACAAAAAAGAAAATGAAGAAGAACCAGATTGAATCCTATTTGATATATGTAAATACGTACGCTCAGACGCACGCACGCAGTCGGCAGCAACAGCGCATAAAAAAAATGAAAGAAAGGAGACATGCAAAACGCGTACAGGGTGCCGCGGTTAGGCGTTGAGTGCGTAGTGAATAACGGCTGCGAGCAAGCAGTGCAATATTTGCACAGTGGGCCAGTGGCTATATTTAGTCCATGAAATGGACTTATAAAGAGACGACGCAATATTTGCACAGTGGGCCAGTGGCCAATATTTAGTGCGCAAAATTGACTTTGAAGCAAAATCGGTGACATGGTTGGCACAGTGGCCCTTGAGCGAAAGATTCGTGCATAAAATTTTATTTTTGCATGGGAAAAAAAATAACAAAACAAAATGAGAAAAAAGCCAGAACTATAGTGAAATAACGGAATAAATGAGACATTTGCGCAGTGGGCCATATGCCGAGTCTCCTGAAAAAATAATAAGAACAACGTGTGCGCTTGGTGCATAAGGAGCTGCGACAAAATAAGCCGAAACCAAGATAAACGAGGTTAAGAATCGAAAGTTGCTGAAACACCGTGGTACCGTGGGCCGGAAGCGTATTTTCGTGAAAGAAAAAAAAGGGAAAAGAGTAAAGACTTAAAGAGACGAAGATGATGATGATTGGCTGGGTATATTACAGGCGCAGAGAGGAATTAATGGCGATGCTCCGGGAATTCGATATGGAGGACGTGGCCGCATGGAGGATTTGCGCAAGAAATTCGCCGCGTTCATACAGGCGGGTGGCCACTCGGCGGAGGTGTGGGCACGACTGGCGGAGCTGGAGACTCAATTTGCCAGGCTTCTGGAGTCGCCTCAGACAGGCGCGTTGCTTGGTCTCGGTGGTAGATCGCGGCAACGGTCAGAGCTCGACCTACGGGATGCACGCCTGTACGGGCATGCGGAGCCGCCATCGTGGGAACCATCATCAGCGGATGCTAAATTCCCGCCGAAGATCCACCTGGTAGGTGTTCATGAACTCGACAGGGATGTCTCTAGGGGACCGGACTACGCGTGCGAGCATGGAAGGCTTTAAGAACGCATGTGTCCCGTCTATGAGGATTCGCGCTCAGTAAATGTCGTGGCGGACCAGGTGCGAAAGTGGGGCATGCGGTACGACGGGCAGTCGCACCCGCTCAGGTTAATTTAAACCCCGGAGCAACGAGCGAGAACATGTGGGATAGATCTTACATATATGCCGGGAGCCGTAAGCGAGGTGTTCTGTGAAAAAGCCGCTACATGATTTTTCACGAATGGATTGAAGGACACGCCCTGGAATGTTTTCCATGCGTCATGCCGAGTACGATGCAGCGCAGGAGTTGCGCCGGGTGTACGAAAATTCCTCCCCGGAATACCGATTGTATGTTCGAAGGCAAGATTTTGCGACGTTGCCGCAACTCATCCAGATGGCAGCAGAATTCGAGAGCGTGTAGGATCAGGAATGGGGGTTCGCGAAGGACAACGTTGAAGGAGTTGTGCGTGGTTCACATCATGTATATGTGAATCGGCCACTGGTATCCAAAGAGCGGCAGAACAACCCTTTCAGGTCAGCGATAGGAGGGCCCCTAGCTCAGGGACCCCGTAGAGAAGCGCATCCGGGGGCGACCCAGACAGAGGCCGTCAACCAGATGTGGACAAACGGGGCATTTCGCTCGGGAATGCCGAAATGCGAGGATTACCTTCTGCCGGGTCTGCGGCACACCAGGCAAAAGCAGTTATGAGTGCTGCGAGCGTTCGAAAGCGGAAAACGACCAGAGGCGTCTCTCACTCTGGGACCTGGAATCCCGGAGAGGAGTTCTCCATTAACGATGGAAGGAGGCAAGATCGCTGAGATGAGATTTCGGCCACAATTAACACGGGGGCGACGCAGAGCTTTATAGGCGGAGATTAGGTAAGGAAGCGAGGAATACGTGAAGATGGGGTGGACGAGCGCGCGCGAGTCCGGTTGGCGGACGGGTCAACTTTAGATGTGGCAACCGCGCTGAAATTGATGGTTAGGTTCGCCGGAGAAAGCGTACTATTACGGATGTTGGTCATGCCCACCATGTTGGATCATGCCATTTTGTGGATGGATTTTTGTGCTTCATGGGCACCTCTATTAGCTGCGGACCGGCAAAATTAATTTTAAAAAAGGAAGAAGCAGAGCAGTATGGCCAGCCTTCGTTTCTCATGGAACAGGCAACAGAGACCGAAAACAGGTCACCGAAGGCTGGATCAGCGTCTTCCCCTGGAGTTCGGATGATGCGAAAAGAGGAGGCGAAAAAGGAGTAACCGGCTAGCGAAGCGGAGTGGCCCGAGGGTTTGGAACTTGAGGTCCAAAGGTTTCTGGAGGCGGAACTTGTGTTTTCCGAGGACTTAAAGGGCGTCACGAAAATTGATCCAGGAAGGGGCCATTGCAAAGTCGCCCCGATAGACTTAGTAAAGAAGAAGACGGGGGAGAAACGCACGAATTATGTATTAAGCGTTTTATTTAAAGCAAATACATGTGGTTTATTCGAGTGTAACAATACAACTGATTTCTTATACAACTATTAGTGCCGATCACATCTCGGTTGCCGTCTCATTTAATTCTAGTTGTTTACATTATGCAGCGCGAGATGCGCCAAAGTGTTTATTTATACATTTCTTGGTTTGGGGCTATGCTGGGCTATTGTATATTGTTTTTACATTAAGGTTCAATAGAGTAAATCGCTGTCAACTATTCTTGTGACGCCTTTGGTTAATGGAATGTATAACTGTTGTAAAGCGGCTCCAAAATTTACCACCTTAGATTATTATTTTGTTTTCTACTAATCCTAACCACTAACCAGTAGATAGGCATGGGCCTTTTCCCGCCCGCCGTGGGACTATCCCGGCGCATTGAAATCTTTCCTAGTAGATGGGCGTGGGCCTTTTCCCGCCTGCCGTGGGACTATCCCGGGGCATAGAAATTTTTCCTAGTAGGTAGGCGTGGGGCTTTTCCCTCCTGCGGTGGTACTATCCCGGCACGTTGTAATCATTCCTAGTAGATATTCGTGGGCCTTTTCCCGCATGCCGTGGGACTATCCCGGCACGTTGTCGAACTAACCGATAGGCCAATAGAGTACCCGACCCCTAGCAGTGTTTTTTTCTATATTTGTCCTTGCGAATTTCCATATTTCTAACACCCACGAGACCCCATAAACTATATATATTCTTGATCAGCATCAACAGTCAGTCTGTCTGTCCGACCGTCTGTATGAACACCTGGATCTTTTAAACTACAACAGCTAGAGGCACCAAATTGAAAACAAAAGTCAGTCAACCTCGCGAGGATATCAAGTTTATTTCAAATCTTTGACCCCCCCCTTCTCGCCCCCGCAAATTGTAAAAACTATGGTCACCTAGGAATGAATTGATGTTTTAAGCTAAATTCTCTGTAACTCTACAACTTAGGAATACCAATTTTGGTATGCAGGTTGCTAAAGGCGGCATAAATGCACTGTCATTAAAAATTTTGGACTGCCAAGCCACGTTTTCCCACAAGAAATGAATTAACTTTCAAACTTAAATGCCATTTTTAAGTCATTTGATCTTATCGTACGGTGTTGTATTTTGAAATTCGTTTGGAGACACAGTACCACAAACTAACCTGAAAGTTGCATATAAATCGGACTACATATAAACGAAAGAGCTAGACACGTAACAAAGTTTAACATTTCTCGCAATGTCAATGCATATGTGCAAGCGAGACGGAAACATACAAACATGTGAGCGAACGTTTTCGCTGCTTGTGTAGCGACAGCGCTGACCGCGCAAGCTGCCCGTGCTGACCAATGCTTTATTTACGTACATATGTATATACGCATGCACATTTATGCATTCGATACGATACATCATATATCGATATTCACTACGATATGTAATTATAATTGCGATATGATTTCGAATACGATATATGGTCATTATGTCGATATCTCTAGCGATATATCGTTTTTGATTTCAGTTATTAATAATATCGTTATCGAACGCGATATTTGATTTGATGTGATATTACAATTAATATCGATATCGGCATTTTTTTGGCGCTAACATCCCTATAACAAACTGATGGTTTTGTCTCAAAGTGTAATATTGCAAATTCTATCCATTATAATAGCCCAATATCAATTGATTAATATAATCATGTAATCGGGAATAAACTCCCGAGAGAATTATTAAGTTTATTTTTATTTTCAAATTAAATTAAAAACATTAATTTTGAATTATAGTACGAGATTTGTTTTTACGCAAAACATAATTTTAAAACAAGTTAGAAAGGTTACAGTCGAACGAGCCGACTGTAATAGAACCCGTACTTATAGTAGTGAGCATTTTTCCATACAAAAAAGAAAATGAAGAAGAACCAGATTGAATCCTATTTGATATATGTAAATACGTACGCTCAGACGCACGCATGCAGTCGGCAGCAACGGCGAATAAAAAAAATGAAGGAAAAGAGACATGCAAAATGCGTATAGGGTGCCGCGGTTAGGTGTTGAGTGCGTAGTGAATAACGGCTGCGAGCAAGCAGTGCAATATTTGGACAGTGGGCCAGTGGCCAACATTAAGTGCGCAAAATTGATTTTGAAGCAAAATCGGTGACATGGTTGGCACAGTGGCCCTCAAGCCAAAGATTCGTGCTTAAACTTTTTTTTTTTTTGTGGGAAAAAAAATAACAAAACAAAACGAGAAAAAAGGCAGAACTACAGTGAAATAACGGAAAATCAAGTAAGAAAGGCTACAGTCGAGCGAGCGGACTGTAATAGACCCCGTACTCACAGAAGTCCGCATTTTCCATTCGAAAACGAGAAAAAACGGAGTGATTCACATTTCGTATACATACATATTTATATACAAATGTATGTAAATATATACACAATTAAATGCACAATATCCTGACTTGGCTTGTTTTAAAAATAAACCGTGTTTTACAATTCGAAACAAGTAAGAAAGGCTACAGTCGAGCTAGCCGACTGTAAAAGACCCCGTACTCATAGCATTTGCAATAAAACACTTTGAAACAAAACCATCAGTTTAATCGATATATTTTTATATTTTTATTTTTATATCGATATTATTTAAAATATCACATCAAATCAAATATCGATACTATCAACAACTGAATTCAAATACGGTATATCGCTATAGATATAGACATAATGACCAAATATCGCATTCGATATCATTTCATTCTTGTGGGAAAACGGGGCGAGGCAGTCCAAAAATTTTAATGACATTGGATTATAATGACATTGTTGGCCATAGGCCGAGTCTCCTGAAAAAAAATAATTATAACAACGTGTGCGCTTGGTGCATAAGGAGCTGCGAAGAAATAAGCCGGAACCAGGATAAAGGAGGTCAAGAATCGAAAGTTGCTGATACACCGTGCTAACCGTGGGCCGGAAACATATTTTTGTGAAAGAAAAATAAGGGAAAAGAGAAAAGGCCTAAAGGGACGAAGATGATGATGGGCTGGGTATATTACAGGCGCAGAGAGGAATTAATGGCGATGCTCCGGGAATTCGATATGGAGGACGGGGGCCGCATGGAGGATTTGCGCAAGAAATTCGCCGCGTTCATACAGGCGGGTGGCCACTCGGCTGAGGTGTGGGCACGACTGGCGGAGCTGGAGACTCAATTTGCCAGGCTTCTGGAGTCGCCTCAGACAGGCGCGTTGCTTGGTCTCGGTGGTAGATCGCGGCAACGGTCAGAGCTCGACCTACGGGATGCACGCCTGTACGGGCATGCGGAGCCGCCATCGTGGGAACCATCATCAGCGGATGCTAAATTCCCGCTGAAGATCCACCTGGTAGGTGTTCGTGAACTCGACAGGGATGTCTCTAGGGGACCGGACTACGCGTGCGAGCATGGAAGGCTTTAAGAACGCATGTGTCCCGTCTATGAGGATTCGCGCTCAGTAAATGTCGTGGCGGACCAGGTGCGAAAGTGGAGCATGCGGTACGACGGGCAGTCGCACCCGCTCAGGTTAATTTAAACCCCGGAGCAACGAGCGAGAACATGTGGGATAGATCTTACATATATGCCGGGAGCCGTAAGCGAGGTGTTCTGTGGAAAAGCCGCTACATGATTTTTCACGAATGGATTGAAGGACACGCCCTGGAATGTTTTCCATGCGTCATGCCGAGTACGATGCAGCGCAGGAGTTGCGCCGGGTGTATGAAAATTCCTCCCCGGAATACCGATTGTATGTTCGAAGGCAAGATTTTGCGACGTTGCCGCAACTCATCCAGATGGCAGCAGAATTCGAGAGCGTGCGAGATCAGGAATGGGGGTTCGCGAAGGACAACGTTGAAGGAGTTGGGCGTGGTTCACATCATGTATATGTGAATCGGCCACTGGTATCCAAAGAGCGGCAGAACAACCCTTTCAGGTCAGCGATAGGAGGGCCCCTAGCTCAGGGACCCCGTAGAGAAGCGCATCCGGGGGCGACCCAGACAGAGGCCGTCAACCAGATGTGGACAAACGGGGCATTTCGCTCGGGAATGCCGAAATGCGAGGATTACCTTCTGCCGGGTCTGCGGCACACCAGGCAAAAGCAGTTGGGAGTGCTGCGAGCGTTCGAAAGCGGAAAACGACCAGAGGCGTCTCTCACTCTGGGACCTGGAATCCCGGAGAGGAGTTCTCCATTAACGATGGAAGGAGGCAAGATCGCTGAGATGAGATTTCGGCCACAATTAACACGGGGGCGACGCAGAGCTTTATAGGCGGAGATTAGGTAAGGAAGCGGGGAATGCGTGAAGATGGGGTCACCGAAGGCTGGATCAGCGTCTTCCCCTGGAGTTCGGATGATGCGAAAAGAGGAGGCGAAAAAGGAGTAACCGGCTAGCGAAGCGGAGTGGCCCGAGGGTTTGGAACTTGAGGTCCAAAGGTTTCTGGAGGCGGAACTTGTGTTTTCCGAGGACTTAAAGGGCGTCACGAAAATTGATCCAGGAAGGGGCCATTGCAAAGTCGCCCCGATAGACTTAGTAAAGAAGAAGACGGGGGAGAAACGCACGAATTATGTATTAAGCGTTTTATTTAAAGCAAATACATGTGGTTTATTCGAGTGTAACAATACAACTGATTTCTTATACAACTATTAGTGCCGATCACATCTCGGTTGCCGTCTCATTTAATTCTAGTTGTTTACATTCTGCAGCGCGAGATGCGCCAAAGTGTTTATTTATACATTTCTTGGTTTGGGGCTATGCTGGGCTATTGTATATTGTTTTTACATTAAGGTTCAATAGAGTAAATCGCTGTCAACTATTCTTGTGACGCCTTTGGTTAATGGAATGTATAACTGTTGTAAAGCGGCTCCAAAATTTACCACCTTAGATTATTATTTTGTTTTCTACTAATCCTAACCACTAACCAGTAGATAGGCATGGGCCTTTTCCCGCCCGCCGTGGGACTATCCCGGCGCATTGAAATCTTTCCTAGTAGATGGGCGTGGACCTTTTCCCGCCTGCCGTGGGACTATCCCGGGGCATAGAAATTTTTCCTAGTAGGTAGGCGTGGGGCTTTTCCCTCCTGCGGTGGTACTATCCCGGCACGTTGTAATCATTCCTAGTAGATATTCGTGGGCCTTTTCCCGCATGCCGTGGGACTATCCCGGCACGTTGTCGAACTAACCGATAGGCCAATAGAGTACCCGACCCCTAGCAGTGTTTTTTTCTATATTTGTCCTTGCGAATTTCCATATTTCTAACACCCACGAGACCCCATAAACTATATATATTCTTGATCAGCATCAACAGTCAGTCTGTCTGTCCGACCGTCTGTATGAACACCTGGATCTTTTAAACTACAACAGCTAGAGGCACCAAATTGAAAACAAAAGTCAGTCAACCTCGCGAGGATATCAAGTTTATTTCAAATCTTTGACCCCCCCCCTCTCGCCCCCGCAAATTGTAAAAACTATGGTCACCTAGGAATGAATTGATGTTTTAAGCTAAATTCTCTGTAACTCTACAACTTAGGAATACCAATTTTGGTATGCAGGTGTATAAAGGCGGCATAAATGCACTGTCATTAAAATTTTGGACTGCCAAGCCACGTTTTCCCACAAGAAATGAATTAACTTTCAAACTTAAATGCCATTTTTAAGTCATTTGATCTTATCGTACGGTGTTGTATTTTGAAATTCGTTTGGAGACACAGTACCACAAACTAACCTGAAAGTTGCATATAAATCGGACTACATATAAACGAAAGAGCTAGACACGTAACAAAGTTTAACATTTCTCGCAATGTCAATGCATATGTGCAAGCGAGACGGAAACATACAAACATGTGAGCGAACGTTTTCGCTGCTTGTGTAGCGACAGCGCTGACCGCGCAAGCTGCCCGTGCTGACCAATGCTTTATTTACGTACATATGTATATACGCATGCACATTTATGCATTCGATACGATACATCATATATCGATATTCACTACGATATGTAATTATAATTGCGATATGATTTCGAATACGATATATGGTCATTATGTCGATATCTCTAGCGATATATCGTTTTTGATTTCAGTTATTAATAATATCGTTATCGAACGCGATATTTGATTTGATGTGATATTACAATTAATATCGATATCGGCATTTTTTTGGCGCTAACATCCCTATAACAAACTGATGGTGTTGTCTCAAAGTGTAATATTGCAAATTCTATCCATTATAATACCCCAATATCAATTGATTAATATAATCATGTAATCGGGAATAAACTCCCGAGAGAATTATTAAGTTTATTTTTATTTTCAAATTAAATTAAAAACATTAATTTTGAATTATAGTACGAGATTTGTTTTTACGCAAAACATAATTTTAAAACAAGTTAGAAAGGTTACAGTCGAACGAGCCGACTGTAATAGAACCCGTACTTATAGTAGTGAGCATTTTTCCATACAAAAAAGAAAATGAAGAAGAACCAGATTGAATCCTATTTGATATATGTAAATACGTACGCTCAGACGCACGCACGCAGTCGGCAGCAACGGCGAATAAAAAAAATGAAGGAAAAGAGACATGCAAAACGCGTATAGGGTGCCGCGGTTAGGTGTTGAGTGCGTAGTGAATAACGGCTGCGAGCAAGCAGTGCAATATTTGGACAGTGGGCCAGTGGCCAACATTAAGTGCGCAAAATTGACTTTGAAGCAAAATCGGTGACATGGTTGGCACAGTGGCCCTCGAGCCAAAGATTCGTGCTTAAACTTTTTAGACCCCGTACTCTAAAAAAGAGTAGTGTTTTACAATTCGAAACAAGTAAGAAAGGCTACAGTCGAGCTAGCCGACTGTAAAAGACCCCGTACTCATAGCATTTGCAATAAAACACTTTGAAACAAAACCATCAGTTTAATCGATATATTTTTATATTTTTATTTTTATATCGATATTATTTAAAATATCACATCAAATCAAATATCGATACTATCAACAACTGAATTCAAATACGGTATATCGCTATAGATATAGACATAATGACCAAATATCGCATTCGATATCATTTCATTCTTGTGGGAAAACGGGGCGAGGCAGTCCAAAAATTTTAATGACATTGGATTATAATGACATTGTTGGCCATAGGCCGAGTCTCCTGAAAAAAAATAATTATAACAACGTGTGCGCTTGGTGCATAAGGAGCTGCGAAGAAATAAGCCGGAACCAGGATAAAGGAGGTCAAGAATCGAAAGTTGCTGATACACCGTGCTAACCGTGGGCCGGAAACATATTTTTGTGAAAGAAAAATAAGGGAAAAGAGAAAAGGCCTAAAGGGACGAAGATGATGATGGGCTGGGTATATTACAGGCGCAGAGAGGAATTAATGGCGATGCTCCGGGAATTCGATATGGAGGACGGGGGCCGCATGGAGGATTTGCGCAAAAAATTCGCCGCGTTCATACAGGCGGGGTGGCCACTCGGCTGAGGTGTGGGCACGACTGGCGGAGCTGGAGACTCAATTTGCCAGGCTTCTGGAGTCGCCTCAGACAGGCGCGTTGCTTGGTCTCGGTGGTAGATCGCGGCAACGGTCAGAGCTCGACCTACGGGATGCACGCCTGTACGGGCATGCGGAGCCGCCATCGTGGGAACCATCATCAGCGGATGCTAAATTCCCGCTGAAGATCCACCTGGTAGGTGTTCGTGAACTCGACAGGGATGTCTCTAGGGGACCGGACTACGCGTGCGAGCATGGAAGGCTTTAAGAACGCATGTGTCCCGTCTATGAGGATTCGCGCTCAGTAAATGTCGTGGCGGACCAGGTGCGAAAGTGGAGCATGCGGTACGACGGGCAGTCGCACCCGCTCAGGTTAATTTAAACCCCGGAGCAACGAGCGAGAACATGTGGGATAGATCTTACATATATGCCGGGAGCCGTAAGCGAGGTGTTCTGTGGAAAAGCCGCTACATGATTTTTCACGAATGGATTGAAGGACACGCCCTGGAATGTTTTCCATGCGTCATGCCGAGTACGATGCAGCGCAGGAGTTGCGCCGGGTGTATGAAAATTCCTCCCCGGAATACCGATTGTATGTTCGAAGGCAAGATTTTGCGACGTTGCCGCAACTCATCCAGATGGCAGCAGAATTCGAGAGCGTGCGAGATCAGGAATGGGGGGTTCGCGAAGGACAACGTTGAAGGAGTTGGGCGTGGTTCACATCATGTATATGTGAATCGGCCACTGGTATCCAAAGAGCGGCAGAACAACCCTTTCAGGTCATTATTTCATTCTTGTGGGAAAACGGGGGCGAGGCAGTCCAAAAATTTTAAAAAGGACATTGGATTATAATGACATTGGGCCATAGGCCGAGTCTCCTGAAAAAAATAATAAGAACAACGTGTGCGCTTGGTGCATAAGGAGCTGCGACGAAATAAGCCGAAACCAAGATAAACGAGGTTAAGAATCGAAAGTTGCTGAAACACCGTGGTACCGTGCCCGGAAACGTCTTTTCGTGAAAGAAAAAAATGGGAAAAGAGTAAAGACCTAAAGAGACGAAGATGATGATGATGGGCTGGGTATATTACAGGCGCAGAGAGGAATTAATGGCGATGGAGGACGGGGGCCGCATGGAGAATTTGCGCATGAAATTCGCCGCGTTCATACAGGCGGGTGGACATTCGGTGGAGGTGTGATCACGACTGGCGGAGCTAGAGACTCAATTTGCCAGGCTTTTGGAGCCGCCTCAGACAGGCGCGTTGCTTGGCGTCGGTGGTAGATCGCGGCAATGGTCAGAGCAGGTGGATGACCTGATCCAGGAAGGGGCCATTGCAAAGTCGCGAAGTCCACACAGCGCCCCGATAGTTTTAGTAAAGAAGAAGACGGAGGAGAGGCGCATAAATTATGTATTAAGCGTTTTATTTAAAGCAAATACATGTGGTTTATTCGAGTGTAACAATACAACTGATTTCTTATACAACTCTTAGTACCGATCACATCTCGGTTGTCGTCTTATTTAATTCTAGTTGCTTATATTATGCAGCGAGAGCTGCGCCAAAGTGTTTATTTTTACATTTCTTGGTTTGGGGCTATGCTGGGCTATTGTATATTGTGTTTACATTAAGGTTCAATAGAGTTAATCGCTGTCAACTATTCTTGTGACGCCTTTTGTTAATGGAATGCATAACTGTTGTAAAGCGGCTATAAAATTGACGACCTTATATTATTATTATACCCGTTAGTCGTAGAGTAAAAGGGTATATTGTATTCGTTGGAATGTATGTAACAGGGAGAAGGAGGCATGGCAGACCCCATAAAGTATATATATTCTTGATCAGCATGACTAGCCGAGTCGATATAGCCATGTCCGTCTGTCCGTCCGTCCGTCTGTCCGTCCGTCCGTCTGTCCGTCCGTCCGTCTGTCTGTCTGTGTGAACAAAAGGATCTCAGAGACTATAAGAGCTAGAAAGGCCCGAGTGGTCGCAAACGAAAGATAAAATGCCCAAGCAGTACAAATTTGTTTTTGTTTTTTGACACGCCCACTTTAGGGCGTTCTATGTGCATACAAAGGTAAAAACAGGTAAAAATAGCATGTTTTAGTATAGAAAACTTTTTTGTTAGCAATGCTATCTAAACCAAATTGACACAGAAAGTACACGTCTAGAGTGTACATATACTGACCAAGTTTGATCCAAATCGGACAACTATAACATATAGCTCCCATAGGGACAATCGGCCAAAAATTCGCTCCAAATATGAATTTATATGAATAACTTTTGCGTTGGCCAAGCAATCGAAGTGAAACTTACACAGAATATATCTGTCAATAATATAAACATACTGACCAAGTTTCATCCAAATCGGACAACTATATCGTATAGCTCCCATAGGGACAATTGGTCAAAAACACGCTCCAAATATGATTTTATATTAATAACTTTTGCGTTGGCCAAGCAATCGAAGTGAAACTTACACAAAAATATAAACATTTTGAGTAAGTTTCATTAAAATCGAATTGCTCTCATAGGGACAAATGGTCAAAAATACGCTGTAAATATGAATTTGTATGAAAATTTTCTATGTTTCCCAAGTCATCTGAATTAAAATCAATAGGCTCGATTACCTAAACGGTTGTACTATTATTATTAGTATATCCCATTGTTAAAAATATAATTAAACTAAGTAACGGGTATCCTAAAGTCGCGAGGCGACTATAGCATTCTTTCTTGTTTTTTAGACCCCGTACTCTAAAAAAGAGTAGAGGGGTCTATTAAGCTTGTCTGAAGCGAAATGTGCGTAACAGGCAGAAGGAGGCGTGGCCGACCCCATAAAGTATATATATTCTTGATCAGCATCAACAGCCGAGACGATATAGCAATGTCCGTCTGTCCGTCTGTCCGTCCGTCTGTATGATCACCTGGATCTTTTAAACTACAAAAGCTAGAGCCACCAAATTTGGAATGAAAGTTCGTTTGCTTCGCGAGCAGATCAAGTTTATTTCAAATCTTTGCCACGCCCCTTACAGCCCCGGCAAATTGTAAAAAACTATGGTCACCTCGGAAAAAATTGATGTTTTAAGCATATATCTTAGTAACTATAGCACTTAGGAATACCATTTTTGGTATGTAAGTTGCTAGAGACAGCATAAATGCATTGTCATTAAAATTTTTGGACTGCCACGCCCCGTTTTCCCACATGAATGAAATAATTTTCAAACTTCAATGCCATTTTTAAGGCATTTGCACTAATCGTACGGTATTGTTATTTCAAATTCGTTTGGAGACAAAGTATCACAAACTATCCTGAAATTTGCATACAAATCGGACAATAAACAAAAGAGCTAGACAAGTAACAAAGTTTACAATTGCACGCAACGTCAATGCATGTGTGCAAGCGAGACAGAAGCATATAAACATGTGAGCGAACGTTTTCGCTGCTTGTGTAGCGACTGCACTGCTTGCGGACGATGCATGCACATGTATGCATACGATACGATTTATCATATATCGATATTCAATACCATAGTAATAATAATTGCGATATAATATCGCATGCGATATTTGGTCATTATGTCTATATCTACAGCGATATATCGTATTTAAATTCAGTTGTTGATATCGATATTTGATTTGATGTGATATTTTAATTAATATCGATATCGGAATTTTCTTGGCGATTTGCATCCCTATTACAAACTGATGGGTTTGTTTCAAAGTGTTTTATTGCAAATACTATGAGTACGGGGTCTTTTACAGTCGGCTAGCTCGACTGTAGCCTTTCTTACTTGTTTGTGTTTAATTAGTAGAGAGTAAGCAACCCACTGAAGGCACTTTTTAGACCCCGTACTCTAAAAAAGAGTAAAGGGGTCTATTAAGTTTGTCAGAAGCGAAATGTGCGTAACAGGCAGAAGGAGGCGTGGCCGACCCCATAAAGTATATAAATTCTTGATCAGCATCAACAGCCGAGACGATATAGCAATGTCCGTCTGTAAGTCTGTCCGTCCGTCCGTCCGTCTGTATGAACACCTGGATATTTTAAACTACAAAAGCTAGAGCCATCAAATTTAGAATGAAAGTCCGTCTGCTTCGCGGGCAAATCAAGTTTATTTCAAATCTTTGCCACGCCCCTTACCGCCCCCGCAAATTGTTAAACACTATGGTCACCTCGGAAAAAATTGATGTTTTAAGCGAATATTTCAGTAACTATAGCACTTAGGAATACCATTTTTGGTATGGAGGTTGCTAGAGACAGCATAAATGCATTGTCATTAAAATTTTTGGACTGCCACGCCCCGTTTTCCCACATGAAGGAAATAATTTTCAAACTTCAATGCCATTTTTAAGGCATTTGCACTAATCGTACGGTATTGTTATTTCAAATTCGTTTGGAGACAAAGTATCACAAACTATCCTGAAATTTGCATACAAATCGGACAATAAACAAAAGAGCTAGACAAGTAACAAAGTTTACAATTGCACGCAACGTCAATGCATGTGTGCAAGCGAGACAGAAGCATATAAACATGTGAGCGAACGTTTTCGCTGCTTGTGTAGCGACTGCACTGCTTGCGGACGATGCATGCACATGTATGCATACGATACGATTTATCATATATCGATATTCAATACCATAGTAATAATAATTGCGATATAATATCGCATGCGATATTTGGTCATTATGTCTATACCTTCAGCGATATATCGTATTTAAATTCAGTTGTTGATATCGATATTTGATTTGATGTGATATTTTAATTAATATCGATATCGGCATTTTCTTGGCGATTTGCATCCCTATTACAAACTGATGGGTTTGTTTCAAAGTGTTTTATTGCAAATACTATGAGTACGGGGTCTTTTACAGTCGGCTAGCTCGACTGTAGCCTTTCTTACTTGTTTGTGTTTAATTAGTAGAGAGTAAGCAACCCACTGAAGGCACTTTTTAGACCCCGTACTCTAAAAAAGAGTAAAGGGGTCTATTAAGTTTGTCAGAAGCGAAATGTGCGTAACAGGCAGAAGGAGGCGTGGCCGACCCCATAAAGTATATAAATTCTTGATCAGCATCAACAGCCGAGACGATATAGCAATGTCCGTCTGTCAGTCTGTCCGTCCGTCCGTCCGTCTGTATGAACACCTGGATATTTTAAACTACAAAAGCTAGAGCCATCAAATTTAGAATGAAAGTCCGTCTGCTTCGCGGGCAAATCAAGTTTATTTCAAATCTTTGCCACGCCCCTTACCGCCCCCGCAAATTGTAAAACAACTATGGTCACCTCGGAAAAAATTGATGTTTTAAGCGAATATCTCAGTAACTATAGCACTTAGGAATACCATTTTTGGTATGGAGGTTGCTAGAGACAGCATAAATGCATTGTCATTAAAATTTTTGGACTGCCACGCCCCGTTTTCCCATAAGAATGAAACAATTTTCAAACTTTAAAGCCATTTTTAAGGCATTTGCACTTATCGTACGGTGTTGTAATTTCAAATTCGTTTGGGGACAAATTATTACAAACTATCCTGAAAGTTGCATACAAATCGGACTATAAACAAAAGAGCTAGACACGTAACAAAGCTAACAATTGCACGCAATGTCAATGCATGTCTGCAAGCGAGACAGAAGCATATAAACATGTGAGCGAACGTTTCGCTGTTTGTGTAGCGACAGCGCTGCTCGCGGACGATGCACGTACATGTATACATACGATACGATAAATAATATATCGATATTCGACACGATAGAAATTATAATTGTGTTATGATATCGATTGAGATATTTGGTCATTATGTCTATATTTACAGCGATATATCGTATTTAAATTCAGTTGTTGATATCGATATTTGATTTGATGTGATATTTTAATTAATATCGATATCGGCATTTTCTTGGCGATTTGCATCCCTATTAAAAACTGATGGGTTTGTTTCAAAGTGTTTTATTGCAAATACTATGAGTACGGGGTCTTTTACAGTCGGCTAGCTCGACTGTAGCCTTCCTTACTTGTTATTATTGTTTAAGTTAATCTTTGCGTAGATTTAAGGACTGGATTTGTTTAAGCTTAAGTTTGTCTTTCGCACCATTAAAGGCATTACTTATATAGCATTTAGCATTAAGAATTTGTATTAAGGACGCGGCACGAAAGCTCGGTGGTGAAGAGAAAACTTTTGTGGTGGAGTTGTCTTGCGACAGCTTACGCGCTGCTCGATCGAGCCTGCCGAAAAAGCAAGTAAGTTGGTGGCCACGTGCCGAAAGGATTCCGTTAGGCGGTGCAGCCGGGCACCGTAGGGAATAATTTTAGTGACACCCTTAACGAAAGAGTAAATAGTTGTAAAAAAACTTGAAGATCTGAGTGAGATCTTTCTTCCCTTTCTACTAATCCTAACCACTAACCAATAGATAGGCGTGGGACTTTTCCCGCCTGACGTGATACTATCCCGGCACGTTGAAATCTTTCCTAGTAGATAGTCGTGGGCCTTTTTCCGCATGCCGGGGGGACTATCCCGCCACGTTGTCGAACTAACCAATAGGGTAATAGAGTACCCGACCCCTAGCAGTTTTTATACCCGTTACTCGTAGAGTAAAAGGGTATATTGTATTCGTTGGAATGTATGTAACAGGGAGAAGGAGACATGGCAGACCCCATAAAGTATATATATTCTTGATCAGCATGAGTAGCCGAGTCGATATAGCCATGTCCGTCTGTCCGTCTGTCCGTCCGTCCGTCTGTCCGTCTGTCCGTCTGTGTGAACAAAAGGATCTCAGAGACTATAAAAGCTAGAAAGGCCCGAGTGGTCGCAAACGAAAGATAAAATGCCCAAGCAGTACAAGTTTGCTTTTGTTTTTTGACACGCCCACTTTAGGGCGTTCTATGTGCATACAAAGGTAAAAACAGGTAAAAATAGCATGTTTTAGTATAGAAAACTTTTTTGTTAGCAATGCTATATAAACCAAATTGACACATAAAGTACACGTCTAGGGAGTACATATACTGACCAAGTTTGATCCAAATCGGACAACTATATCGTATAGCTCCCATAGGGACAATCGGTAAAAAAATACGCTCCTAATATGAATTTATATGAATAACTTTTGCGTTGGCCAAGCAATCGAAGGGAAACTTACACAGATTATATCTGTCAATAATATAAACATATTGACAAAGTTTCATCCAAATCGGACGACTATATCGTATAGCTCCCATAGGGACAATCGGTCAAAAATACGCTCTAAATATGAATTTATGTGAATTACTTTTGCATTGGCCAAGCAATCGAAGGGAAACTTACACAGATTATATCTGTCAATAATATAAATATGTTGACCAAGTTTCATTCAAATCGGACGACTATATCGTATAGCTCCCATAGGGACGATCGGTCAAAAATACGCTGTAAATATGATTTTGTATGAAAATTTTCTGCGTTTCTCAAGTCATCTGAATTTAAAATCAATAGAGTCGATTACCTAAACGATTGTACTATTATTAATATAATTAATAATATATTATATTGTTAATAATATAATTAAACTGAGTAACGGGTATCCTAAAGTCGCGAGGCGACTATAGCATTCTTTCTTGTTTATTCTATATTTGTCCTTGCGCATTTAAATATTTCCCGCACCCTATGGTCACCTAGGAAAAAATATCTCTGTAACTATACAACTAAGGAATACCAATTTTGGTATGCAGGCTGCTAGAGGCAGCAGAAATGCACTGTCATTAATTTAATTAAATTTTGGACTGCCACTCCCCGTTTTACCACAAGAAATGAAATAACTTTTGAACTTAAATGCCATTTTTAAGGCATTTGATCTTATCGTACGATATTGAAATTATACCCGTTACTCGTAGGGTAAAAGGGTAGATTGTATTCGTTGGAAAGTGTGTAACAGGGAGAAGGAGGCATGGCAGACCACAAAAAGTATTTAATTTATGGATCAGCATGACTAGCCGAGTCGATATAGCCATGTCCGTCTGTCCTTCTGTCCGTCCGTCCGTCTGTCCGTCTGTGTGAACAAAATGATCTCAGAGACTATAAGAGCTAGAAAGGCCCGAGTGGTCGCAAACGAAAGATAAAATGCCCAAGCAGTACAAGTTTGTGTTTGTTTTTTGACACGCCCACTTTAGGGCGTTCTATGTGCATACAAAGGTAAAATCAGGTAAAAATAGCATGTTTTAGTATAGAAAACTTTTTTGTTAGCAATGCTATCTAAACCGAATTGACACAAAAAGTACACGTCTAGAGTGTACATATACTGACCAAGTTTGATCCAAATCGAACAACTATATCGTATAGCTCCCATAGGGACAATCGGTCAAAAGTACGCTCCGAATCTGAATTTATATGAATAACTTTTGCGTTGGCCAAGTAATCTAAGTGAAACTCTACACAGAATATATTTGTCAATAATATAAACATGCTGACCAAGTTTCATTCAAATCGGACGACTATATCATATAGCTCCCATAGGGACGATTGGTCAAAAATACGTTGTAAATATGAATTTGTATGAAAATTTTCTGTATTTCCCAAGTCATCTGAATTAAAATCAATAGGGTCGATTGCCTAAACGACTGTACTATTATAATTATCATATCCCATTGTTAATAACATAATTAACTGAGTAACGGGTATCAAAGTACCATAAACTAACCTGAAAGTTGCATACAAATCGGACTATAAACAAAAGAGCTAGACACGAAACAAAGTTTAAAATTGCACGCTATGTCAATGCATATGTGCAAGGAAGACACAAACATTCAAACATGTGAGCGAATGTTTTCGCTGACCAATGCTTTATTTACGTACATGTGTATATACGCATGCACATGTATGCATTCGATACGATACATCATATATCGATAGTCACTACGATATGTAATTATAATTGCGATATAATTTCGAATACGATATATGGTCATTATGTCGATATCTATAGCGATAAATCGTTTTTGATTTCAGTTATTAATAATATCGATATCGAACGCGATATTTGATTTGAAGTGATATTACAATTAATATCGATATCGGCATTTTTTTGGCGCTTACATCCCTATAACAAACTGATGGTTTGTCTCAAAGTGTTTTATAGGAAATACTATCCATTATAATACCCCAATATCAATTGATTAATATAATCATGTAATCGGGAATAAACTGCCGAGAGAATTATTAAGTTTATTTTTATTAGCAAATTAAATTAAAAATATTAATTTATAATTATAATACGAGATTTGTTTTTACGCAAAACATAATTTTAAAACAAGTAAGAAAGGTTACAGTCGAACGACCCGACTGTAAAAGAACCCGTACTTATAGTAGTGAGCATTTTTCCATACAAAAAAGAAAATGAAGAAGAACCCGATTGAATCCTATTTGATATATGTAAATAAGTACGCTCAGACGCACGCACGCAGCCGACAGCAACGGTGCATAAAATAAATTAAAGAAAAGAGACATGCAAAACGCGTACAGGGTGCCGCGGTTAGGCGTTGAGTGCGTAATGAATAACGGCTGCGAGCAAGCAGTGCAATATTTGCACAGTGGGCCAGTGGCTATATTTAGTCCATAAAATTTACTTATAAAGAGACGACGAAATATTTGCACAGTGGGCCAGTGGCCAAAATTTAGTGCGCAAAATTGACTTTGAAGCAAAATCGGTGACATGGTTGGCACAGTGGCCCTTGAGCGAAAAATTCGTGCATAAAATTTTATTTTTTCGTGGGAAAAAAATAACAAAACAAAATGAGAAAAAAGCCAGAACTACAGTGAAAACACGAAAAAAAAAAAGACATTTGCGCAGTGGGCCATAGGCCGAGTCTCCTGAAAAAAATAATAAGAACAACGTGTGCGCTTGGTGCATAAGGAGCTGCGACGAAATAAGCCGAAACCAAGATAAACGAGGTTAAGAATCGAAAGTTGTTGAAACACCGTGGTACCGTGGGCCGGAAACGTATTTTCGTGAAAGAAAAAAAAGGGATAAGAGTAAAGACCTAAAGAGACGAAGATGATGATGATGGGCTGGGTATATTACAGGCGCAGAGAGGAATTAATGGCGATGGAGGACGGGGGCCGCATGGAGAATTTGCGCATGAAATTCGCCGCGTTCATACAGGCGGGTGGCCATTCGGTGGAGGTGTGATCACGACTGGCGGAGCTAGAGACTCAATTTGCCAGCCTTTTGGAGCCGCCTCAGACAGGCGCGTTGCTTGGCGTCGGTGGTAGATCGCGGCAACGGTCAGAGCCCGACCTATGGGATGCATGCCTGTACGGGCATGCGGGGCCGCCATCGTGGGAACCATCATCAGCGGATGCTAAATTCCCGCCGAAGATACACCTGGTAGTCCCTGGTCCCGTCTACGAGGATTCGCGCTCCCGTAGAGAAGTGCATCCAAGGGCAACCCAGACAGAGGCTATCAACCAGATGTGGACAAACGGGGCATTTCGCTCGGTAATGCCGGAATGCGAGTATTACCTTCTGCCGGGTCTGCGGCACACCAGGCAAAAGCAGTTGGGAGTGCTGCGAGCGTTCGAAAGCGGAAAACGACCAGAGGCGTCTCTCACTCTGGGACCTGGAATCCCGTAGAGGAGTTCTCCATTAGCAATGGAAGGAGGCAAGATCGCTGAGATGAGATTTCGGCCACAATTAACACGGGGGCGATGCGGAGCTTTATAGGCGGAGATTAGGTAAGGATGCGGGGAATGCGTGGAGTTGTGGTGGAGGAGCGCGCGCGAGTTCGGTTGGCGGACGGGTCAACTTTAGATGTGACAACCGCGCTGAAATTGATGGTTAGGTTCGCCGGAGAAAGCATACTATTACGGATGTTGGTCATGCCCACCATGTTGGATCACGCCATTTTGTGCATGGATTTTTGTGCTTCATGGGCACGTCTATTAGCTGCGGACCGGTAAAATTAATTTTAATGAAGGAAGAAGCAGAGCAGTCTGGCTAGACGGTGTTTCTCATGGAAGAGGCAACGGAGGGCGAAAACAGGTCACCGAAACCCAGATCAGCGTCTTCCCCTGGAGTACGGATAGTGCGAAAAAGGAGGCGAAAAAGGCGTCCCCGGCTAGCGAGGCGGTGTGGCCGGAGGATTTGGAACCGGAGGTCCAGCGGTTCCTGGAGGCGGCACTTGTGTTTTCCGAGGACTTAAAGGGCGTCACGCAAATTGCTGAACACAACATACAGGTTCGGGACGACAAGCCGCTAAAACAACGAAACTACACAAAAAATCCAGCGATGCAAAGGGTGATCGATAAGCAGTTTATGACCTGATCCAGGAAGGGGCCATTGCAAAGTCGCGAAATCCACACAGCGCCCCGATAGTCTTAGTAAAGAAGAAGACGGGGGAGAGGCGCATAAGTTATGTATTAAGCGTTTTATTTAAAGCAAATACATGTGGTTTATTCGAGTGCAACAATACAACTGATTTCTTATACAACTCTTAGTGCCGATCACATCTCGGTTGTCGTCTTATTTAATTCTAGTTGTTTACATTATGCAGCGAGAGCTGCGCCAAAGTGTTTATTTTTACATTTCTTGGTTTGTGGCTTTGCTGGGCTATTGTATATTGTGTTTACATTAAGGTTCAATAGAGTTAATCGCTGTCAACTATTCTTACGACGCCTTTGGTTAATGGAATCCATAACTGTTGTAAAGCGGCTTCAAAATTGACCACCTAAGATTATTATTTTTTTTCTGTTTAATTAGTAGAGAGTAAGCAACCCACTGAAGACACTTTTTATTATTGTTTAAGTTAATCTTTGCGTAGATTTAAGGACTGGATTTGTTTAAGCTTAAGTTTGTCTTTCGCACCATTAAAGGCATTACTTATATATCATTCAGCATTAAGAATTTGTATTAAGGACGCGGCCCGAAAGCTCGATGGTGGGGAGAGAGCTTTTGTGGTGGTGGAGCCTGCCGAAATAGCAAGTAAGTTGGTGGCCACGTGCCGAAAGGATTCCGTTAGGTGATGAAGCAGGGCACCGTAGGGAAAAATTTTAGTGACACCATTAACGAAAGAATAAATAGTTGTAAAAGAATTAAAGATCTGAGTGAGTTCTTTCTTCCTTTCTATTAATCCTAACCACTAACCAGTAGATAGGCGTGGGACTTTTCCCGCCTGACGTGATACTATCCCGGCACGTTGAAATCTTTCCTAGTAGAAGGCGTGGGCCTTTTTCCGCATGCCGTGGGACTATCCCACCACGTTGTCAAACTAACCATTGTATGCAACTTACAGGTTAGTTTATGGTACTTTGATACCCGTTACTCAGTTTAATTATGTTATTAACAATGGGATATGATAATTATAATAGTACAAACGTTTAGGCAATCGACCCTATTGATTTTGATTCAGATGACTTGGGAAATACAGAAAATTTTCATACAAATTCATATTTACAGCGTATTTTTGACCAATTGTCCCTATGGGAGCTATACGATATAGTTGTCCGATTTGGATGAAACTTAGCCAATATGTTTACATTATTGACAGATATATTCTGTGTGAGTTTCACTAACATTGCTTGGCCAACGCAAAAGTTATTCATATAAATTCATATTTGGAGCGTGTTTTTGACCAATTGTCCCTATGAGAGCTATAGGCTATAGTTGTCCGATTCGGACCAAGCTTGGTGAGGACAGTACCAATGGCATCATACACATAATGTGTTAGTTTGGTCTCAATCGCTTAACTAAAACTTCATGTCTCCATACAAATCACCAATTTTCGACCGATTTGTCCTATGGGAGCTATAGGCTATAGTTGTCCGATTCGGACACAAACTTGGTGAGGATAGTTATAATGGTACCATATATAAATTGTGTTAGTTTGGTTGCAATCGCTCAACTAAGACATCATGTCTCCATACAAATCACAAATTTTTGACCGATTTGTCCTATGGGAGCTATAGGCTATAGTTGTTTGATCCGGACCAAACTTGATGAGGATAGTTATAATGGTACCATATATAAATTGTGTTAGTTTGGTTGCAATCGCTCAACTAAAACATCATGTCTCCATACAAATCACAAATTTTCGACCGATTTGTCCTATGGGAGCTATAGGCTATAGTTGGCCGATCCGGATCAAACTTGGTGAGGATAGTTATAATGGTACCATACACAAAATGTGTGAATTTGGTCTCTCTAGCTTTAATCGTTTTCAAGTTATGGTGATGTGGAAAAAGTTTTTTACAATTTGCGTGGGCGGTAGGGGGTGTGGCAAAAATTTGAAATAAACCTAACCTGCCTGACATATAGACGGACTTTCATTCCAAATTTGGAAGCTCTAGCTTTTGTAGTTTAAAAGATCCAGGTGTTCATACGGACGGACAGACAGACAGACAGACAGACTGTCAGACAGACCGACAGACGGACAGACGGACATCGCTATATCGTCTCGTCTGTTGATGATGATCAAGAATATATATACTTTATGGGGTCGGCCACGCCTCCTTCTGCCTGTTACGCACATTTCGCTTCAGACAAACTTAATAGCCCCTCTACTCTTTTTTAAAATACGGGGTCTAAAAAAATAAAGACATTTGCGCAGTGGGCCATAGGCCGAGTCTCCTGAAAAAAATAATAAGAATAACGTGTGCGCTTGTTGCATAAGGAGCTGCGACGAAATAAGCCGAAACCAAGATAAACGAGGTTAAGAATCGAAAGTTGTTGAAACACCGTGGTACCGTGGGCCGGAAACGTATTTTCGTGAAAGAAAAAAAAAGGGAAAAGAGTAAAGACCTAAAGAGACGAAGATGATGATGATGGGCTGGGTATATTACAGGCGCAGAGAGAAATTAATGGCGATGGAGGACGGGGGCCGCATGGAGGATTTGCGCAAGAAATTCGCCGCGTTCATACAGGCGGGTGGCCATTCGGTGGAGGTGTGATCACGACTGGCGGAGCTAGAGACTCAATTTGCCAGCCTTTTGGAGCCGCCTCAGACAGGCGCGTTGCTTGGCGTCGGTGGTAGACCGCGGCAACGGTCAGAGCCCGACCTATGGGATGCATGCCTGTACGGGCATGCGGGGCCGCCATCGTGGGAACCATCATCAGCGGATGCTAAATTCCCGCCGAAGATACACCTGGTAGTCCCTGGTCCCGTCTACGAGGATTCGCGCTCCCGTAGAGAAGTGCATCCAAGGGCAACCCAGACAGAGGCTATCAACCAGATGTGGACAAACGGGGCATTTCGCTCGGTAATGCCGGAATGCGAGTATTACCTTCTGCCGGGTCTGCGGCACACCAGGCAAAAGCAGTTGGGAGTGCTGCGAGCGTTCGAAAGCGGAAAACGACCAGAGGCGTCTCTCACTCTGGGACCTGGAATCCCGGAGAGGAGTTCTCCATTAACAATGGAAGGAGCCAAGATCGCTGAGATGAGATTTCGGCCACAATTAACACGGGGGCGATGCGGTAAGGATGCGGGGAATGCGTGGAGTTGTGGTGGAGGAGCGCGCGCGAGTTCGGTTGGCGGACGGGTCAACTTTAGATGTGACAACCGCGCTGAAATTGATGGTTAGGTTCGCCGGAGAAAGCATACTATTACGGATGTTGGTCATGCCCACCATGTTGGATCACGCCATTTTGTGCATGGATTTTTGTGCTTCATGGGCACGTCTATTAGCTGCGGACCGGTAAAATTAATTTTAAAGAAGGAAGAAGCAGAGCAGTCTGGCTAGACGGTGTTTCTCATGGAAGAGGCAACGGAGGGCGAAAACAGGTCACCGAAACCCAGATCAGCGTCTTCCCCTGGAGTACGGATAGTGCGAAAAAGGAGGCGAAAAAGGCGTCCCCGGCTAGCGAGGCGGTGTGGCCGGAGGATTTGGAACCGGAGGTCCAGCGGTTCCTGGAGGCGGCACTTGTGTTTTCCGAGGACTTAAAGGGCGTCACGCAAATTGCTGAACACAACATACAGGTTCGGGACGACAAGCCGCTGAAACAACGAAACTACACAAAAAATCCAGCGATGCAAATGGTGATCGATAAGCAGGGGGATGACCTGATCCAGGAAGGGGCCATTGCAAAGTCGCGAAGTCCACACAGCGCCCCGATAGTCTTAGTAAAGAAGAAGACGGGGGAGAGGCGCATAAATTATGTATTAAGCGTTTTATTTAAAGCAAATACATGTGGTTTATTCGAGTGCAACAATACAACTAATTTCTTATAGAACTATTAGTGCCGATCACATCTCGGTTGTCGTCTTATTTAATTCTAGTTGTTTACATTATGCAGCGAGAGCTGCGCCAAAGTGTATATTTTTACATTTCTTGGTTTGGGGCTATGCTGGGCTATTGTATATTGTGTTTACATTAAGATTCAATAGAGTTAATGGCTGTCAACTATTCTTGTGGCGCCTTTGGTTAATGGAATGTATAACTGTTGTAAAGCGGCTCCAAAATTGATTATTATTTTTTCATTCAGCATTAAGAGTTTGTATTAAGGAGGCGGCACGAAAGTTCGGTGGTGGGGAGAAAGCTTTTGTGGTGGAGTTGTGTTGCGACAGCTTCCGCGCTGCTCGATCGAGCCTGCCGAAATAGCAAGTAAGTTGGTGGCCACGTGCCGATAGGATTCCGTTAGGCGGTGCAGCAGGGCACCGTAGGGAATAATTTTAGTGACACCATTAACGAAAGAATAAATAGTTGTAAAAGAATTGAAGATCTGAGTGGGTTCTTTCTTCCCTTTCTACTAATCCTAACCACTAACCAGTAGATAGGCGTGGGCCTTTTCCCGCCTGACGTGATACTATCCCGGCACGTTGAAATCTTTCCTAGTAGATAGGCGTGGGCCTTTTTCCGCATGCCGTGGGACTATCCCGTCACGTTGTCGAACTAACCAATAGGGTAATAGAGTACCCGACTCCTAGCAGTGTTTTATTCAATATTTGTCCTTGCGCATTTAAATATTTCCCGCACCCTATGGTCACCTAGGAAAAAATTGATGTTTTAAGCTAATATCTCTGTAACTATACAACTAAGGAATACCAATTTTGGTATGCAGGTTGCTAGAGGCAGCAGAAATGCAATGTCATTAATTTAATTAAATTTTGGACTGCCACGCCCCGTTTTACCACAAGAAATGAAATAACTTTCGAACTTAAATGCCATTTTTAAGGCATTTGATCTTATCGTTCGGTATTGAAATTATACCCGTTACTCGTAGGGTAAAAGGGTAGATTGTATTCGTTGGAATGTGTGTAACAGGGAGAAGGAGGCATGGCAGACCACATAAGGTATATAGTGACATATGTAGACACATATGTACCCATACATTACGCCTAAAACGCACTTTTATTTTTATTACACATTCTTCTCCCACAGATTTAAGCCAAACATTATTAAATTATCAAATGGTGACAATAACAATTCTGGCTTCCCACGAACTTATCAAATATCATAAACAATTCGCCAGAATCGCAATTCCCACCATTGGGGTTGAAACTGCTGACGTTGCACAAATCCTGGCCGACAGAATTCTCTTAAAGCTCAATCTCTTCAAGATCGAGATCTCCCTTTATTTACATAAGAGCCAAAAGCTCCAGAAGTCTAAAGTCTAATTAATAAAAGCTCAAAGCCGAGGTTTGCTAGACTAACGCATAGGTTAGTCTAGATTTGTATCTGTACTCCGTAGTATCGTGTTGTGAAATAAAATTATATTTTTTTAAATAACCGATCTTCGAACTACGTTATTGGCGCAGCCGGTAGGATAAAAATAAAAAAATATCCTTGTAACAGTAATCGATCCTTTTCGATCCGCTAATAGAAATCCTTGTACGACCAAGTGATTTTCTAGGATTGAGCACGCGAATTTGCCGCAAAAAGTGATTCGGTTCAGAACATTACAATTTTGGAAAAAACTTTCTGATATCCGCAAAAGAATCAACGCGTTTGTTTTAAAACTTAACAAACCAATTATCAATCGTGGCCCACAGTAAAAGTGCGACCGCCACTAAAACATAATATTAAGAATACCGCGCAACACAAAACTTGCAATACACCAAACAGTGTTCTGCTAATAAATAGATCCTTTGGACTATTTTGAACAACTGTACTTAAAGGACTTATTTCCGGGCTTTACACATAATTAAATTGATCCCTGTAAACAGTAAGCTCCTAACAATCCACCAAAACAAAACCAAACCTGAAGTGACAACAAAAATAAATTTGTGTGAAAGAACAAATTTTACAAAAAACAACTAAACAATACAAACAAATTAAAACAAGAAAGAAAATTACAGTCGAGCACGCCCGACCGTAGAATACTCTCTGCCTTTTATTCCCGCTCATTTTAATAAAATCAGTATCCGAGAATATTAACTGATAGTACTTGCAGTAAAAGACGTTCAGCTAGGAAGTTAAGCCTCTTTTATAGAGATATCTATAGTTTTAGGCCGAAAGTTTCCATGTGATGCGGTGGCGCGGATGATGAGTATCCGGTCGATAAACGGAAGGTCGTGGGTTCGACTCCAGGTCCGTCGTCAAAAAGAATATATCTTATTGTGTTGTTTAAATGTGTTGCATTATCGAAAAAAATTGTTTATTAACAAATTATTAACAAACAATTGAAAAATTTTTATACTCTCTGCAAGAGAGAGTATATTGGGTTTGTGCAAAAAAAAAAAGTGTATGTAACAGGCAGAAGGAGGCGTGGCAGACCCCACAAAGTATATATATTCTTGATCAGCATCACAAGCCGAGTCGATATAGCCATGTCCGTCTGTCCGTCTGTCTGTCCGTCTGTCTGTCCGTCCGTATGAACAAACAGATTTCAGAGATGGTAAGAGCTACAAGTTTAAATTTGGTCTCTATCGACTCGATATTAAGTCAGTCAATACAAGAATCTTTTTTTTTTCGATGCCACGCCCCATTCGCTCACAATGAGCAAAAAACTAGAAACACCTCGTAAAAAATTGATGTTTTAGGCGAATATCTCAGTAACTATGGCACTTAGGAACACCCATTTTGGTACGCAGGTTCCTAGAGACGGCATAATTGTATTTTCATCAAAAATTTTGGACTGCCACGCCCCCTTTTCCCACAAGAAATAAAATAATTTGCAAACTTCAATGTCGATTTTAAGGCATATGTTCTTATCGTACAGTATTGTTATTTCACATTCGTTTGAAGACAAAATATATTAAACTATCCTGAAAGTTGCATATAAATCGGACATTAAACAAAAGAGGTAGACATGTAAGAAAGTTGATAATTGAACGCAATGCCAATGCATGTGTGCAAGCGAGACAGAAACATACAAACATGTGAGCGAACGTTTTCGCTGCTTGCTAGCGGCAGCGCTTCCCGCGAATGCTGGCTGTGGCAACCAGTTGTGTATGTATTACATACACACACATACATATGTGCGTGCATGCATGTAATGTCAAATGTATATGTGTGTGTATACATACAAACAGATGTTTTTGTTTCAACGTGTTTTGTTGCAAGTATTAATTGATATACTTCGATATCGATTTTATTAAGATGATCGGGAATAAAATGCAGAGAGTATTCTACGGTCGGGCGTGCTCGACTGTACTTTTCTTTCTTGTTTTAAAATAGGTTTTGATAAAAAAAAAAAATTTTATTACTAAAGGAAAACATGCATCAATTGGAGCTATTGAATTATATTCTTTTAAAGGATTGCCCGCGACTCGAACCCACGATTTTGCGTTCGCCGATCAAGCACTTAACCGGCAATCAAGCACTCACGACACTTGAAATTTTCGTTCCAAAACCATACATATAAAAGAGGCCTAACTTCCTAGCTGGATAACTATTTTGTTAAAAATAGAAATTTGGTCGGCACGGCCAGCGTCTGCGAGCAGCGCTGTCGCAACACAAGCAGCGAAAACGTTCGCTCACATGTTTGTATGCTTCTATCTCGCTTGCACACATGCATTGACTTTGCGTTCAATTATTAACTTTCTTACATGTCTAGCTCTTTTGTTAATAGTCCGATTTGTTTGCAACTTTCAGGATAGTTTGATATATTTTGTCTTCAAATGAATTTAAAATAACAATACTGTATGATAAGATCAAATGCCTTAAAATCGGCATTGAAGTTTTCAAATTATTTTATTTCTTGTGGAAAAAGGAGGCGTGGCAGTCCAAAATTTTTGATGAAAATACAATTATGCCGTCTCTAGGAACCTGCGTACCAAAATGGGTGTTCCTAAGTGCCATAGTTACTGAGATATTCGGCTAAAACATCAATTTTTTACGAGGTGTGTCTAGTTTTTTGCTCATTGTGGGCGAACGGGGCGTGGCATCGAAAAAAAAAAAGATTCTTGTATTGACTGACTTAATATCGAGTCGATAGAGACCAAATTCAAACTTGTAGCTCTTACCATCTCTGAAATCTGTTTGTTCATACGGACGGACAGACAGACGGACAGACGGACAGACGGACACGGCTATATCGACTCGGCTTGTGATGCTGATCAAGAATATTAATACTTTATGGGGTCTGCCACGCCTCCTTCTGCCTGTTACATACATTTTTTTTTTTTCACAAACCCAATATACTCTCTTTGCAGAGAGTATAATAATCGTGGAAAAGTAAATAATCAAAATTATTATCCAAGTCCCAATTATTCAAACAATACAAACCAAAGTAATTAACCAAAATGCTGAAAATAATCAGACATTATATAAAGAATTCAAACAAAACCTTGATCAAGCTAGATCACAAAACCCAATGAATCAAAGCCAAAGATCTTCGAATCCTCCAGTCAAAAGACACAGAGAAAGTACCACCTCTGGTACTAAGATGGAAACTTCTAAGATGGAAACTTCTGAAAATTTTCATCAAGGAGCCTCGGACCAAGAAGAACAAATCCCTTCATCAGATTAGTATTGAATGGGCAACATTTTAATTGTGTAATTGACACAGGTTCGACCATCAATCTAATAAAACAAAACTTTCTAAATTTTCCTATCAAACCATGCCAATTAAATGTACAAACAATAAATGGCATTGTTCAATTAAAAAATTACGTATCTTTTGCACCTAGTAAGCTTTGTCCTACTAATCAAATATTTTATTTACACAACTTTTCCGAAAATTGTGATATTCTACTAGGTAGAGAATATCTAGAATCCTGTGAAGCAAAAATTGACTATAAACAAAAAACAGTTATTCTTAACGAGCATCCATTTCAAATGAGATATGATCGTGAGGATTCTGTCAAGGACAAGACCGCATCTCAATGCCTTGATCCGCCCAAACAAATGACATAGCAGTAAATTACGCTATGAATCATGAATTAAATGAAACAAATCAATTCCGTTTAGAACATCTGAACGATGAAGAAAAAACTAAACTAACCAAAATTCTTTTCGAGTTTAGTGACATTCAGTACAAAGAAACTGAAAATTTGACTTTCACCAGTACAATTATACATGTCATCCAAACTAAACAAGACCCAATTCAAAAGCGTCCATACAAGTATGCGCAAACATTCGACGAAGAAGTCGACAAACAAATCAAAGAAATGATTGAACAAGGTATAATTCGCAAATCAAACTCGCCTTATTGCTCACCAATTTGGATTGTGCCAAAGAAACGTGATGCTTCAGGTAAAGAAAAGTTCCGTATAGTTATTGACTATCGAAACTTAAATGAAATAACAATCGATGATAAATATCCTATTCCAGTCATGGATGATAAACTAGACAAACTGGGAAAATGTCAGTATTTTACCACAATTGACCTTGCGAAAGGATTTCATCAGATACAAATGGACCCAAATAGTATACCAAAAACAGCTTTTCAACTAAAAATGGACATTACCAATATACTCGAATGCCTTTTGGATTGAAAAACGCCCCAGCAACATTTCAAAGTTGTGTGAACAATCTATTAGAAGATCTAATTTATAAAGATTGTTTAGTATACATGGATGATATAATAGTGTATTCCACTTCATTGGAAGAACATCTATTATCATTAAAAAGGGTATTCGCTAAACTGCGTGAAGCCAATTTAAAATTACAATTAGACAAATGTGAATTCATGAAAAAAGAAACTGAATTCCTTGGACACATAATAACAACAGAAGGAATAAAAGCAAATCCAACAAAAATCTCTGCCATACAAAATTTTCCAATACCAAAAACACCCAAAGAAATAAAATCATTTTTAGGTCTTTGTGGTTAAAGCCAATGACTTTAAAATTAAAGAATGGTGCAAGTATAAATATCCACGAACCAAATTACATTTCTGCTTTTGAAAAATTAAAAATACTTATATCGTCCGATCCAATATTAGTTTATCCGAATTTCGAAAAACCATTTTGTCTCACAACTGATGCCAGCAACATAGCCATTGGTGCTGTTCTGTCTCAAAATCAAAAACCAATTTGTTTCGCAAGTAGAACTTTAAACAAACATGAAATTAATTATTCAGAAATTGAAAAAGAACTTTTAGCCATCGTTTGGGCAACAAAATATTTCCGATCTTATCTCTACGGTAGAAAATTCGAGATCCTCAGTGATCACAAACCACTTGTTTGGCTTAACAATATTAAACAACCAAATATGAAATTACAACGCTGGAAAATAAAACTAAATGAATTTGATTATCACATTAAATATGTACCAGGTAAAGAGAACCATGTTGCTCTCTGACGTCACAGCAGCAACAATCCATAGTGCTCAAGAAGACAATCAATATTACATTTCATTTACAGAAAGACCAATCAATTATTTTAAAAGACAAATAGAATTTGCAAAAAGTAACTTAAATAACGTTACCGTCACTAACTATTTTCATAAAACAAAAATTTTAATAAATTATGTCGAAATGACACCCAATCATGCCAAAGAATTAATTAAAGAATACTTATGTTCAAAGAAAAGCGTTATATACTTCAGCAACGAAGCCGACTTTCTTACTTTTCAGAATGCTTTCGTTGAAATAATTAGTCCTAATAATATTACAAAAGTAATGAGATCAACTAAAAACTAACAGATCTCCAAACTTATGCCGAATTCAAAGAATACATTTTTAACACACACCAAAAGCTACTACATCCAGGAATAGAGAAAATGACATTATTATTTAAAGAAAAGTATTATTATCCAGATTACCAGAATTTAATTCAAAACATTATTAACGAATGCAAAGTTTGCAATGTAGCAAAAACAGAACATAGAAACACTAAATTAGCTTTCGAATTAACTCCAGAAATCCATAATCCCAGAGAAAAATATGTCATTGATTTCTATATGGTAGACAACAAACAATTTCTATCTTGTATAGACTTATATTCCAAATACGCAACATTAATTGAAGTAAATGGTCGAGATTGGTTAGAAGCCAAAAGAGCTCTTTTAAAAGTATTTAATGACATGGGAAAACCAATTGAAATAAAAGCAGATAAAGACTCAGCCTTCTTGTGCTCCGCACTACAAATTTGGTTAAAATCAGAAGACGTAAACATAACCATCACAACTAGTAAAAACGGTATTTCAGACATAGAAAGATTTCATAAAACAGTAAATGAAAAATTGAGATTTGTCAATTCTGACACGAGTTAAGAAGATAAACTAACTAGATTCGAAATAATACTTTACACTTATAACCATAAAACTAAACATAATACGACTGGAAGAACACCAGCAGACATTTTCATTTACGCAGGAACTCCCGAGTATGAAACTCAGTTAAATAAGAAAAACAAGTAAAAAGGCTACAGTCAAGCTAGCCGACTGTAAAAGACCCCGTACTCATAATATTTGCAATAAAACACTTTGAAACAAAACAATCAGTTTGTAATAGGGATGCAAATCGCCAAGAAAATGCCGATATCGATATTAATTAAAATATCACATCAAATCAAATATCGATATTATCAAAAACTGAATTCAAAAAGCTATAGATATGGACATAATGACCAAATATAGCATTCGAGATCATATCGCAATTATAATTACTATTGTATTGAATATCGATATATGATTTATCGTATAGTATGCATACATGTGCATGCATCGTCCGCGAGCAGCGCTGTCGCTACACAAGCAGCGAATACGTTCGCTCACATGTTTATATGCTTCTGTCTCGCTTGCACACATGCATTGGCATTGCGTGCAATTGTTAATTTTGTTACGTGTCTAGCACTTTTGTTTATTGTCCGATTTGTATGCAACTTTCAGGATAGTTTGTGATACTTTGTCTCCAAACGAATTTGAAATTACAATACCGTACGATAAGTGCAAATGCCTTAAAAATGGCATTGAAGTTTGAAAATTATTTCATTCGTGTGGGAAAACGGGGCGTGGCAGTCCAAAAATTTTAATGACAATGCATTTATGCTGTCTTTAGCAACCTGTATACCCACAAGTAAAAAAGGCTACAGTCGAGCGAGCCGACTGTAAAAGACCCCGTACTCACAGAAGTGCGCATTTTCCATACGAAAAGGAAGAAAAGCTGAGTGATTCACATTTTGTATACATACATATTTATATACAAATGTATGTAAATATATACACAATTTCCTAACTTGGCTTATTTTAAAAATAAGCAGTGTTTTACAATTTGAAATTATTATATTAAATTTAAATTGAAATAAAAAAAAAATGATATTCAAAACAATTCACTGACGGGATTCGAACCTGGGACTTCAAGCACATGCGTCAGAGCCCTCGATTGCTCGACTATCTGCATTTACATGTAATATTTTTTTGTTATTTGTCCCTGACGGCGCTCGAACCCATGATCCCGGGTTCACCTACAAGTGCGAAGAATTAGATCAGGCATCTTTACTACTTAGACCACACTCCGCATTGAAGTTTATGTAAATAATTAAAATTTAAAAAGTAAACAAATAGCATTTGTCACTGACTGGATTCGAACCCGGGACCACGGCCTAACCAACACCTACGAAGCGCGCATCCCTACTACCTAGACCACGCTCCTTATTGAAGTTGCAGTAGCTAAACGTAGAGTTAAATCTTTTATAATAATTGTTTAGTTAACACACTGCACTGCTTGCTCCAGTTTGTGTTGTTCTTCTATTGCAAGCAGTGTAAACAAACAATTTATTCATAAAACTCAGCATTTTTGATTAATTTATTTTATATGTTGTCGTTGTCCGGTTTGAACCAAATTTGGTGAGGATACTTTTAATAATTATACACACATCCTGTGTGAGTTTGGTTGCGATCGGCCAACTAACATTACATGTCTTCATACAAATTTTTTTATTTTTGACCGATTTGTCCTATGGGAGCTATAGGCTATAGTTGTCCGATCCGGATCAAACTTGGTGAGGATAGTTATATTGGTACCATACGCATAATGTGTGAATTTGGTCTCTCTAGCTTTAGTCGTTTTCAAGTTATGGTGATGTGAAAATAGTTTTTTACAATTTGCGGGGGCGGTAGGGGGCGTGGCAAAAATTTGAAATAAACTTAACCTGCCTGACATATACACGGACTTTCATTCCAAATTTGGCTGCTCTAGCTCTTGTAGTTTATAAGATCCAGGTGTTCATACGGACGGACGGACAGACAGACGGACAGACGGACATTGCTATATCGTCTCGGCTGTTGATGCTGATTAAGAACATATATACTTTATGGGGTCGGCCACGCCTCCTTCTGCCTGTTACGCACATTTCGCTTCAGACAAACTTAATAGACCCCTATACTCTTTTTTAGAGTACGGGGTCTAAAAACGGTACTCCTAAGTGCTATAGTTACTGAGATATTCGCTTAAAACATCAATTTTTTTCTAGGTGACCATAGTTTTTTAGACCGCGTACTCTAAAAAAAGAGTATAGGGGTCTATTAAGTTTGTCTGAAGCGAAATGTGCGTAACAGGCAGAAGGAGGCGTGGCCGACCCCATAAAGTATATATATTCTTGATCAGCATCAACAGCCGAGACGATATAGCAAAGTCCGTCTGTCCGTCTGTCCGTCCGTCCGTCCGTCCGTATGAACACCTGGATCTTTTAAACTACAAGAGCTAGAGCTACCAAATTTGGAATGAAAGTCCGTCTGCTTCGCGAGCAGATCAAGTTTATTTCAAATCTTTGCCACGCCCCTTACCGCCCCCGCAAATTGCAAAAAACAATTTTCACATCACCATAACTTGAAAACTACTAGAGCTAGAGTGACCAAATTCACACATTATGTGTATGGTACCAATATAACTATCCTCACCAAGTTTGATCCGGATCGGACAACTATAGCCTATAGCTCCCATAGGACAAACCGGTCAAAAAATAAAAAATTTGTATGAAGACACGTAATGTTAGTTAAGCGATCGCAAACAAACTTACAGAGAATGTGTGAATAATTATTAAAAGTATCCTCACCAAATTTGGTCCAAATCGGACAACCACAACATATAAAATAAAATTATCAAAAATGCTGAGTTTTATGAATAAATTGTTTGTTTACACTGCTTGCAATAGAAAAAGAACACAAACTGCAGCAAGCAGTGCAGTGTGTTAACTAAACAATTATTATAAAAGATTTAACTCTACGTTTAGCTACTGCAACTTCAATAAGGAGCGTGGTCTAGGAAGTAGAGATGCGCGCTTCGTACGTGTTGGTTAGCCCGGAGTCCCGGGTTCGAATCCAGTCAGTGACACGTGCTAATTGTTCACTTTTTAAATTTTAATTATTTACATAAGCTTCAATGCGGAGTGTGGTCTAAGTAGTAAAGATGCCTGATCTAATTCTTCGCACTTGTATGTGAACCCGGGATCATGGGTTCGAGTGCCGTCAGGGACATTTTATTAATTTTGATTGTATAACAAATAAATATTACATGTAAATGCAGATAGTCGAGCACTTTTAAGAGAGGGGCGTGGTGCAGCTGTAAGAGCTCTGACGCGTGTGCGTGGAGTCCGAGGTTCGAATCCCGTCAGTGAATTATTTTGATTATTTTTTTTTTTTATTTCAAATTGTAAAACACGGCTTATTTTTAAAATAAGCCAAGTAAGGAAATTGTGCATTTAATTGTGTATATATTTACATACATTTGTATATAAAAATGTATGTATACAAAATGTGAATCACTCCGTTTTTTTCTTTTTCGAATAGAAAATGCGCACTCTGTGAGTACGGGGTCTTTTACAGTCGGCTCGCTCGACTGTAGCCTTTCTTACTTGTTATAATTTGCGGGGGCGGTAAGGGGCGTGGCAAAGATTTGAAATAAACTTGATCTGCCTGACATAAAGACGGACTTTCATTCTAAATTTGGTGGGTCTAGCTTTTGTAGTTTAAAAGATCCAGGTGTTCATACGGACAGACGGACGGACGGACAGACGGACAGACGGACAGACGGACAGACAGACAGACGGACAGACGGACATGGCTATATCGTCTCGGCTGTTGATGCTGATCAAGAATATATATACTTTATGGGGTCGGCCACGCCTCCTTCTGCCTGTTACGCACATTTCGCTTCAGACAAACCTAATAGACCCCTCTACTCTTTTTTAGAGTACGGGGTCTAATAAAATAGAAAGACTTAATGAGAAAAGAGCCGAATTCGAAGTAGATACTAGATATAGGGAATCACCATTGGTAAGGTCTAAATCCACAAACCCATTTAAGCAAACTGGAAACATAACACAAATAGATGAAGAAGTAAACAGAGGTAGAAAGATAACACGTTATAAATCAAAATATAAAAAGAACAAGAAAGAAAGGTTATCTTCGGCTCGCCGAAGATTAAATACCCTTGCAGTCATGCATGTTGCGTTCATTGGATTCAGTTACCAGTGGTTCCTATGGATGCTGTATGATATAATAGTCCGATTTAGATGAGATTTGGTCAGTATATAGGGAATAATAGCAAAGGAGTAGTGCGTGAATTTAGCTGAAATCGCTTAATAGACTTTACAGATTTTCATACCATGCCTTTAAACTGATTTACAGAAGACGTAAATATAACCATCACAACTAGTAAAAACGGTATTTCAGACATAGAAAGATTTCATAAAACAGTAAATGAAAAATTGAGATTTGTCAATTCTGACACGAGTTAAGAAGATAAACTAACTAGATTCGAAATAATACTTTACACTTATAACCATAAAACTAAACATAATACGACTGGAAGAACACCAGCAGACATTTTCATTTACGCAGGAACTCCCGTCTATATGTCAGGCAGGTTAAGTTTATTTCAAATCTTTGCCACGCCCCTTATCGCCCCCGCAAATTGCAAAAAACAATTTTCACATCACCATAACTTGAAAACTACTAGAGCTAGAGTGACCAAATTCACACATTATGTGTATGGTACCAATATAACTATCCTCACCAAGTTTGATCCGGATCGGACAACTATAGCCTATAGCTCCCATAGGACAAACCGGTCAAAAATAAAAAATTTGTATGAAGACACGTAATGTTAGTTAAGCGATCGCAAACAAACTTACAGAGAATGTGTGAATAATTATTAAAAGTATCCTCACCAAATTTGGTCCAAATCGGACAACCACAACATATAAAATAAATTAATCAAAAATGCTGAGTTTTATGAATAAATTGTTTGTTTACACTGCTTGCAATAGAAAAGGAACACAAACTGCAGCAAGCAGTGCAGTGTGTTAACTAAACAATTATTATAAAAGATTTAACTCTACGTTTAGCTACTGCAACTTCAATAAGGAGCGTGGTCTAGGAAGTAGAGATGCGCGCTTCGTACGTGTTGGTTAGCCCGGAGTCCCGGGTTCGAATCCAGTCAGTGACACGTGCTAATTGTTCACTTTTTAAATTTTAATTATTTACATAAACTTCAATGCGGAGTGTGGTCTAAGTAGTAAAGATGCCTGATCTAATTCTTCGCACTTGTATGTGAACCCGGGATCATGGGTTCGAGTGCCGTCAGGGACATTTTATTAATTTTGATTGTATAACAAATAAATATTACATGTAAATGCAGATAGTCGAGCACTTTTAAGAGAGGGGCGTGGTGCAGCTGTAAGAGCTCTGACGCGTGTGCGTGGAGTCCGAGGTTCGAATCCCGTCAGTGAATTATTTTGATTTTTTTTTTTTTTTTTTTTCAATTTAAATTTAAAATTAAATTTAAATTGAATTTCAAATTGTAAAACACGGCTTATTTTTAAAATAAGCCAAGTAAGGAAATTGTGCATTTAATTGTGTATATATTTACATACATTTGTATATAAAAATGTATGTATACAAAATGTGAATCACTCCGTTTTTTTTCTTTTTCGAATAGAAAATGCGCACTTCTGTGAGTACGGGGTCTTTTCCAGTCGGCTCGCTCGACTGTAGCCTTTCTTACTTGTTATAATTTGCGGGGGCGGTAAGGGGCGTGGCAAAGATTTGAAATAAACTTGATCTGCCTGACATAAAGACGGACTTTCATTCTAAATTTGGTGGGTCTAGCTTTTGTAGTTTAAAAGATCCAGGTGTTCATACGGACAGACGGACGGACGGACAGACGGACAGACGGACAGACGGACAGACAGACAGACGGACATGGCTATATCGTCTCGGCTGTTGATGCTGATCAAGAATATATATACTTTATGGGGTCGGCCACGCCTCCTTCTGCCTGTTACGCACATTTCGCTTCAGACAAACCTAATAGACCCCTCTACTCTTTTTTAGAGTACGGGGTCTAATAAAATAGAAAGACTTAATGAGAAAAGAGCCGAATTCGAAGTAGATACTAGATATAGGGAATCACCATTAGTAAGGTCTAAATCCACAAACCCATTTAAGCAAACTGGAAACATAACACAAATAGATGATAAACACTATGAAGAAGTAAACAGAGGTAGAAAGATAACACACTATAAATCAAAATATAAAAAGAACAAGAAAGAAAGGTTATCTTCGGCTCGCCGAAGATTAAATACCCTTGCAGTCATGCATGTTGCGTTCATTGGATTCAGTTACCAGTGGTTCCTATGGATGCTGTATGATATAATAGTCCGATTTAGATGAGATTTGGTCAGTATATAGGGAATAATAGCAAAGGAGTAGTGCGTGAATTTAGCTGAAATCGCTTAATAGACTTTACAGATTTTCATACCATGCCTTTAAACTGATTGTTCCTATGGCAGCTATATGATATAGTGGTTCGATCCGAATGAAATTTGGTCAACAGCTAGGGAATGATAGCAAATGTTTATGGCGTGAGTTTGGTTGAAATCGCTCAATCGACACTGAATATTTTCATACTAGGCATTTTCATCATTATCAACCGATTGTTCCTATGGAAGCTATATGATATAGTAGTCCGAATTGGATGAAATTTGGTCAGCATATAGGGAATGATAGCTTATGCGTACTGCGTGAATTTGGTTGAAATCGATCAATAGACATTAAAAATTTTCATACTAAGCCTTTGAACCGATTGTTCCTATGGCAGCTATATGATATAGTGGTTCGATCCGAATGAAATTTGGTCAACAGCTGGAGAATGATGGCAAATGTTTATGGCGTGAGTTTGGTTGAAATTGCTCAATCGACACTGAAAATTTTCATACTAGGCATTTTCATCATTTTCAACCGATTGTTCCTATGGCAGCTATATGATATAGTGGTCCGATTCGGATGAAATTTGGTTTGCACATGGGATTTGGTACTAAATGCATATAGGCTTAATTTGGTTGAAATAGCTCAAAAAAAATTTTTTTGCAACCGATTGTTCCTATGGGAGCTATATGATATAGTCATCCGATCCGGCCGATTTTAACAAATGATCTGCCTGCAGAGAGAATACACATCTGTACCAAGTTTCATCAAGATAGCTTTAAAACTGAGAGACTAGTTCGCATAGAAACAGACGGACAGACGGACAGACAGACGGACATGGCTATATCGACTCGCCTGTTGATGCTGATCAAGAATATATATACTTTATGGGGTCGGAGATGCCTCCTTCAATGCGTTACAAACTTCGTGACAAAATTAATATACCCTCTGCAAGGGTATAAAAAAGTAACTAACGAAAGTAAATACGATAATTCCAGATTAACCAATTACCCGAAGCACGATGATAACTCCTCATAATTTAACAACTCTAATCATAACATTCATGCTACTATACTTTATATGTCCAATAAAAGGTCAAAATTTGGAATTCAATCCAATTAATTGCAAAAACGGATATCTTATATTTCAAACAGGAACTATAAAATACGAATATCATTATTTAACTATAAATATAAGAAAAACTGAAGAAACTTATAATAACCTAATAAAACAAACAAAGGAATTCGAACAACTAACAAAAATTAAATACTAATAGAAAAACTGGACCGAGAAATGAATGGTATAAGACTGGTAAAACGTAACAAAAGAGGACTTGTTAATTTCATGGGAACCTTTTATAAATATCTTTTCGGAACTTTAAACCAAGAAGACAAAGAAGAATTGCAATCAAAAATAGATAATCTTTCAGTAAATAGTGTTCAAGCTAATGAATTAAATGAAGTAATAAAATCAGTTAATAGAGGAATAGAAGTAATGAACAGTTCAAGTATCACCCATGAGGTAGATCAAAGACTTGAATTATTAATTTTCAATTTACAAGAATTCAAAGAATACATTGAAGACATTGAACTAGGAATGCAACTAACCAGGCTTGGTATATTCAACCCTAAATTATTAAAATATGACTCACTATCACATTTAAACGCAGAAAAAATAATAAATATTAAAACATCAACTTGGTTAAAGACAACTACAAGCGAAATTTTAATCATTTCCCATATTCCACGTGAAATTATAAATTCTGCACAGTTTGACATTATTCCTTACCCTGACGACAATAAAAACATTTTAACCGAAATTATACATGACAGTTATTACATACAAAATAATAAAGCATTTACAGGAACTAGTAAAGATTTAGTAATGAACAAATGTATTACTGGAATATTAAACCAAGATAAAACAGAATGTAGATATTCAAAAATACATAAAAACTATGAAATTAAGTATGTAGAACCAAATATTATGTTAACATGGAACTTACCTAAAACTGTATTAAATCAAAATTGTATCTATAGAGAAATAATTATTGAAGGAAATAATATGATAATGGCCCTAAATTGTTCAATCCAATTAGTTGAAATATTAATAACCAATACTATGTTAGATTACACGCAAATAATTTACATAAATAATAATGTAACTAAATTAGAACCATTGTCATATGTCCAAACTAAAGAAATTATCTTACAACAAACTAAATTGTATAACACGTTCCAAATTATTACTATAACCACTTTAATAATTATTTTAATCGTATTAATTATGTACATTATCTTTAAATATAAAAATATTCCAAGAAAAATTATTGTTAACTATAAGAACAAACAAGTAAGAAAGGCTACAGTCGAGAGAGCCGACTGTAAAAGACCCCGTACTCACAGAAGTGCGCATTTTCCATACGAAAAAGAAGAAAAGTGGAGTGATTCACATTTTATATACATACACATTTATATACAAATGTATGTAAATATATACACAATTAAATGCACAATTTCCTTACTTGGCTTATTTTAAAAATAAGCCATGTCTTACAATTTGAAATTATTATTTTACAATTCTAAATTATTATTTTAAATTTAAATTGAAATAAAAAAAAAAACAATAATTAAAATAATTAACTGACGGGACTCGAACCTCGGACTTCACGCACACGCGTCAGAGCCCTAACAGCTGCACCACGCCCCTCTCTTAAAAAGTGCTCGACTATCTGCATTTACATATAATATTTTTTTGTTATTTTGTTATATAATAAAAATTAATAAAATGTCCCTGACGGCGCTCGAACACATGATCCCGGGCTAACATATAAGTGCGAAGAATTAGAACAGGCATCTTTACTACTTAGACCACACTCCGCTTTGAAGTTTATGTAAATAATTAAAATTTAAAAAGTAAACAAGTAGCATATTTTACTGACTGGATTCGAACCTGGGATCCCTGTGTAACAAGCACGTACGAAGCGCGCATCTGTAAACAAACAGCAAGTGTAAACAAACAATTTATTCATAAAATTCAGCATTTTTGATTAATTTGTTTTATATGTTGTTGTCGTCCGACTTGGACCAAATTTGGTGAGGATATTTTTAATAATAATACACACATCCTCTGTGAGTTTGGTTGCGATCGCTCAACCAACACTACATGTCTTCATACAAATTTTTTATTTGTGTCCGGTTTGTCCTATGGGAGCTATAGGCTATAGTTGTCCGATCCGGATCAAACTTGGTGAGGGTAGTTATATTGGTACCACACACATAATGTGTGTATTTGGTCTCTCTAGCTCTAGTCGTTTTCAAGTTATGGTCATGTGAAAATAGTCTTTTACAATTTGCGGGGGCGGTAGGGGGCGTGGCAAAAATTTGAAATAAACTTAACCTGCCTGACATATAGACGGACTTTCATTCCAAATTTCGCTGCTCTAGCTCTTGTAGTTTAGAAGATCCATGTGTTCATACGGACGGACAGACAGACAGACAGACAGACAGACAGACAGACAGACGGACAGACGGACATCGCTATATCAACTCGGCTGTTGATGTGAACAAAAAATATATATACTTTATGGGGTCGGCCACGCCTCCTGCTGCCTGTTACGCACATTTCGCTTCAGACAAACTTAATAGACCCCTCTAATCTTTTAAAGGGTTGGGGTTTAAAAAAAAAAAAAAAAAAAAAAAAAAAATAATAAAAACGACAGAGGACTTTAGAGGCCTGGGAAATTTAAATTAATATTATTATTAAAATAATAATAATTAAAAATAAAATTAAAAATAGTTAGGTAATCGACCCTATTGATTTTAATTCAGAGGACTTGAAAACGGAGAAAAATTTTCATACAAAATCATTTTTTACAGCGTATTTTTTGACCGATCGTCCCTATGGGAGCTATACGATATAGTCGTCCGATTTGGATGAAACTTAGTCAATATGTTTATATTATTGACAGATATATTCTGTGTAAGTTTCACTTCGATTGGTTGGCCAACGCAAAAGTTATTCATGTAAATTCATATTTGGAGCGTATTTTTGACCGATTGTCCCTATGGGAGCTATATGATATAGTTGTCCGATTTGGATCAAACTTAGTCAATATGTTTATATTATTGACAGATATATTCTGTGTAAGTTTCACTTCGATTGGTTGGTCAACGCAAAAGTTATTCATATAAATTCATATTTGGAGCGTATTTTTGACCGATTGTCCCTATGGGAGCTATATGATATAGTTGTCCGATTTGGATTAAACTTGGTCAGTATATGTACTCCCTAGACGTGTACTTTCTGTGTCAATTTGGTTTAGATAGCATTACTAACAAAAAGTTTTCTATACTAAAACATGCTATTTTTACCTGTTTTTACCTTTGTATGCACATAGAACGCCCTAAAGTGGGCGTGTCAAAAAAACAAAAGCAAACTTGTACTGCTTGGGCATTTTATCTTTCGTTTGCGACCACTCGGGCCTTTCTAGCTCTTATAGTCTCTGAGATCCTTTTGTTCACACAGACGGACAGACGGACAGACGGACGGACGGACAGACGGACAGACGGACATGGCTATATCGACTCGGCTTGTCATGCTGATCAAGAATATATATACTTTATGGGGTCTGCCATGTCTCCTTCTCCCTGTTACATACATTGCAACGAATACAATATACCCTTTTAATCTACGAGTAACGGGTATAACAAGAAAGAAAGGTTATCTTCGGCAGAAGGAGGCGTGGCCGACCTCAAAAAGTATATATATTCTTGATCAGCATCAACTGCCGAGACGATATAGCAATGTCCGTCCGTCCGTCTGTCCGTATGAACACCTCGGTCTTTTAAACTACAAAAGCTAGAGCCACCAAATTTAGAATGAAAGTCCGTCTTTATGTCAGACAGATAAAGTTTATTTCAAATCTTTGCCACCCCCTTACCGCCCCCGCAAATTGTAAAAAACTATGGTCATCTTGGAAAAAAAATTGATGTTTTTAGCGAATATCTCAGTAACTATAGCACTTAGGAGTACCATTTTAAGACCCCGTACTCTAAGAGTAGAGGGGTCTAAAGTTTGTCTGAAGCGAAATGTGCGTAACAGGCAGAAGGAGGCGTGGCCGACCCATAAGTAATATATATGTTCTTGATCAGCATCAACAGCCGAGTTGATATAGCGATGTCCGTCTGTCCGTCTGTCTGTCTGTCTGTCTGTCTGTCTGTCCTCCGTATGAACACATGGATCCTCTGAACTACAAGAGCTAGAGCAGCGAAATTTGGAATGAAAGTCCGTCTATAAGTCAGGCAGGTTAAGTTTATTTCAAATTTGGATTAGCACGCCCCCTACCGCCCCCGCAAATTGTAAAAGACATTTACGACATGACCGGGGGATAACAAAACGACCTTAAGAGAAAATAAGAGAGTAGTTAATACATTATGTGTATGGACAATAACTACCCTCACCAAGTTTGATCCGGATCGGACAACTATAGCTATAGCTCCATAGAGGAGCAACCCGAAAATTTTGAATAAATTGTTTGTTTACAGTTTGTTTCCAAATTCGCGCTTCCCCGTGTTACCCAAAGAGGCCCCGATTCCAGAAAGTAGGCAAAAAAATATTTTATTAACTTTTTTTTCCCTTTACGGAGAGAGATTATTTGTGACGAAGTGTTTGAAACGTTGAAGGAGGCATCTGGAACCCCATAAAGTATATATATATTCTTGATCAGCAACAGGCGAGTCGATATAGCCATGTCCGTCTGTCTGTCCGTCTGTCCGTCTGTTTCTATGCGAACTAGTCTCTCAGTTTTAAAGCTATCTTGATGAAACTTGGTACAGATGTGTATTCTCTCTGCAGGCAGATCATTTGTTAAAATCGGCCGGATCGGATGACTATATCATATAGCTCTCATAGGAACAATCGGTTGCAAAAATTTTTTTGAGCTATTTCAACCAAATTAAGCCTTTATGCATTTAGTACCAAATCCCATGTGCAAACCAAATTTCATCCGAATCGGACCACTATATCATATAGCTGCCATAGGAACAATCGGTTGAAAATGATGAAAATGCCTAGTATGAAAATTTTCAATGTCGATTGAGCAATTTCCAAATCACGCCATAAACATTTGCCATCATTCTCCAGCTGTTGACCAAATTTCATTCGGATCGAACCACTATATCATATAGCTGCCATAGGAACAATCGGTTCAATGGCTTAGTATGAAAATTTTTAATGTCTATTGATCGATTTCAACCAAATTCACGCAGTACGCATAAGCTATCATTCCCTATATGCTGACCAAATTTCATCCAATTTGGACTACTATATCATATAGCTTCCATAGGAACAATCGGTTGATAATGATGAAAATGCCTAGTATGAAAATATTCAGTGTCGATTGAGCGATTTCAACCAAACTCACGCCATAAACATTTGCTATCATTCCCTAGCTGTTGACCAAATTTCATTCGGATCGAACCACTATATCATATAGCTGCCATAGGAACAATCAGTTTAAAGGCATGGTATGAAAATCTGTAAAGTCTATTAAGCGATTTCAGCTAAATTCACGCACTACTCCTTTGCTATTATTCCCTATATACTGACCAAATCTCATCTAAATCGGACTATTATATCGTACAGCATCCATAGGAACCACTGGTAACTGAATCCAATGAACGCAACATGCATGACTGCAAGGGTATTTAATCTTCGGCTCGCCGAATTTAGCTGAAATCGCTTAATAGACTTTACAGATTTTCATACCATGCCTGATTGTTCTGATTGTACTGATTGTTCCTATGGCAGCTATATGATATAGTGGTTCGATCCGAATGAAATTTGGTCAACAGCTAGGGAATGATAGCAAATGTTTATGGCGTGAGTTTGGTTGAAATCGCTCAATCGACACTGAATATTTTCATACTAGGCATTTTCATCATTATCAACCGATTGTTCCTATGGAAGCTATATGATATAGTAGTCCGAATTGGATGAAATTTGGTCAGCATATAGGGAATGATAGCTTATGCGTACTGCGTGAATTTGGTTGAAATCGATCAATAGACATTAAAAATTTTCATACTAAGCCTTTGAACCGATTGTTCCTATGGCAGCTATATGATATAGTGGTTCGACTCCGAATGAAATTTGGTCAACAGCTGGAGAATAATGGCAAATGTTTATGGCGTGAGTTTGGTTGAAATTGCTCAATCGACATTGAAAATTTTCATACTAGGCATTTTCATCATTTTCAACCGATTGTTCCTATGGCAGCTATATGATATAGTGGTCCGATTCGGATGAAATTTGGTTTGCACATGGGATTTGGTACTAAATGCATATAGGCTTAATTTGGTTGAAATAGCTCAAAAAAAAAATTTTTTTTGCAACCGATTGTTCCTATGGGAGCTATATGATATAGTCATCCGATCCGGCCGATTTTAACAAATGATCTGCCTGCAGAGAGAATACACATCTGTACCAAGTTTCATCAAGATAGCTTTAAAACTGAGAGACTAGTTCGCATAGAAACAGACGGACAGACGGACAGACAGACGGACATGGCTATATCGACTCGCCTGTTGATGCTGATCAAGAATATATATACTTTATGGGGTCGGAGATGCCTCCTTCAATGCGTTACAAACTTCGTGACAAAATTAATATACCCTCTGCAAGGGTATAAAAAGTAAACAAATAGCATATTTTACTGACTGGATTCGAACCTGGGATCCCTGTGTAACAAACACGTACGAAGCGCGCATCTGTAAACAAACAGCAAGTGTAAACAAACAATTTATTCATAAAATTCAGCATTTTTGATTAATTTGTTTTATATGTTGTTGTCGTCCGACTTGGACCAAATTTGGGAGGATATTTTTAATAATAATACACACATCCTCTGTGAGTTTGGTTGCGATCGCTCAACCAACACTACATGTCTTCATACAAATTTTTATTTGTGTCCGGTTTGTCCTATGGGAGCTATAGGCTATAGTTGTCCGATCCGGATCAAACTTGGTGAGGGTAGTTATATTGGTACCATACACATAATGTGTGTATTTGATCTCTCTAGCTCTAGTCGTTTTCAAGTTATGGTCATGTGAAAATAGTCTTTTACAATTTGCGGGGGCGGTAGGGGGCGTGGCAAAAATTTGAAATAAACTTAACCTGCCTGACATATAGACGGACTTTCATTCCAAATTTCGCTGCTCTAGCTCTTGTAGTTTAGAAGATCCATGTGTTCATACGGACGGACAGACAACAGACAGACAGACAGACAGACAGACGGACAGACGGACATCGCTATATCAACTCGGCTGTTGATGCTGATCAAGAATATATTTACTTTATGGGGTCGGCCACGCCTCCTTCTGCCTGTTACGCACATTTCGCTTCAGACAAACTTAATAGACCCCTCTACTCTTTTTTTAGAGTACGGGGTCTTAAAAATGGTACTCCTAAGTGCTATAGTTACTGAGATATTCGCTAAAAACATCAATTTTTTTCCAAGATGACCATAGTTTTTTACAATTTGCGGGGGCAGTAAGGGGCGTGCCAAAGATTTGAAATAAACTTGATCTGCCTGACATAAAGACGGACTTTCATTCTAAATTTGGTGGCTCTAGCTTTTGTAGTTTAAAAGACCGAGGTGTTCATACGGACAGACGGACGGACGGACAGACGGACAGACGGACATTGCTATATCGTCTCGGCAGTTGATGCTGA
>JAEIGM010000696.1:0-12872 GCA_018903735.1 Drosophila cardini | reverse complement strand
TTTAAAATTTTTTTCATTTATTTTTTTGTTTTTGCATTTTCTGGCGTTTCTAGAGGTCTTAGACGATTTTAGACGTTATTTTCGAATCCTCACATTTCGGGCCTTGATCTTAGCTATCTCTGTCAAAACTCAACCGATTTTGAATCGGAATACCATTTAATTCAATAATTTTCATTTATATCGACTCTGCATCAAAATAATCTTGATTTCGTCAATTTAAAATTTTTTTCATTTATTTTTTGTTTTTGCATTTTCTGGCGTTTCTAGAGGTCTTAGAGGATTTTAGACGTTATTTTCGAATCCTCACATTTCGGGCCTTGATCTTAGCTATCTCTGTCAAAACTCAACCGATTTTGAATCAGAATACCATTTAATTCAATAATTTTCATTTATATCGACTCTGCATCAAAATAATCTTGATTTCGTCAATTTAAAATTTTTTCATTTATTTTTTTGTTTTTGCATTTTCTGGCGTTTCTAGAGGTCTTAGAGGATTTTAGACGTTATTTTCGAATCCTCACATTTCGGGCCTTGATCTTAGCTATCTCTGTCAAAACTCAACCGATTTTGAATCGGAATACCATTTAATTCAATAATTTTCATTTATATCGACTCTGCATCAAAATAATCTTGATTTCGTCAATTTAAAATTTTTTCATTTATTTTTTGTTTTTGCATTTTCTGGCGTTTCTAGAGGTCTTAGAGGATTTAAGACGTTATTTTCGAATCCTCACATTTCGGGCCTTGATCTTAGCTATCTCTGTCAAAACTCAACCGATTTTGAATCGGAATACCATTTAATTCAATAATTTTCATTTATATCGACTCTGCATCAAAATAATCTTGATTTCGTCAATTTAAAATTTTTTTCATTTATTTTTTGTTTTTTGCATTTTCTGGCGTTTCTAGAGGTCTTAGAGGATTTTAGACGTTATTTTCGAATCCTCACATTTCGGGCCTTGATCTTAGCTATCTCTGTCAAAACTCAACCGATTTTGAATCGGAATACCATTTAATTCAATAATTTTCATTTATATCGACTCTGCATCAAAATAATCTTGATTTCGTCAATTTAAAATTTTTTCATTTATTTTTTTGTTTTTGCATTTTCTGGCGTTTCTAGAGGTCTTAGAGGATTTTAGACGTTATTTTCGAATCCTCACATTTCGGGCCTTGATCTTAGCTATCTCTGTCAAAACTCAACCGATTTTGAATCGGAATACCATTTAATTCAATAATTTTCATTTATATCGACTCTGCATCAAAATAATCTTGATTTCGTCAATTTAAAATTTTTTCATTTATTTTTTGTTTTTGCATTTTCTGGCGTTTCTAGAGGTCTTAGAGGATTTTAGACGTTATTTTCGAATCCTCACATTTCGGGCCTTGATCTTAGCTATCTCTGTCAAAACTCAACCGATTTTGAATCAGAATACCATTTAATTCAATAATTTTCATTTATATCGACTCTGCATCAAAATAATCTTGATTTCGTCAATTTAAAATTTTTTCATTTATTTTTTTGTTTTTGCATTTTCTGGCGTTTCTAGAGGTCTTAGAGGATTTTAGACGTTATTTTCGAATCCTCACATTTCGGGCCTTGATCTTAGCTATCTCTGTCAAAACTCAACCGATTTTGAATCGGAATACCATTTAATTCAATAATTTTCATTTATATCGACTCTGCATCAAAATAATCTTGATTTCGTCAATTTAAAATTTTTTCATTTATTTTTTGTTTTTGCATTTTCTGGCGTTTCTAGAGGTCTTAGAGGATTTTAGACGTTATTTTCGAATCCTCACATTTCGGGCCTTGATCTTAGCTATCTCTGTCAAAACTCAACCGATTTTGAATCGGAATACCATTTAATTCAATAATTTTCATTTATATCGACTCTGCATCAAAATAATCTTGATTTCGTCAATTTAAAATTTTTTCATTTATTTTTTGTTTTTGCATTTTCTGGCGTTTCTAGAGGTCTTAGAGGATTTTAGACGTTATTTTCGAATCCTCACATTTCGGGCCTTGATCTTAGCTATCTCTGTCAAAACTCAACCGATTTTGAATCGGAATACCATTTAATTCAATAATTTTCATTTATATCGACTCTGCATCAAAATAATCTTGATTTCGTCAATTTAAAATTTTTTCATTTATTTTTTGTTTTTGCATTTTCTGGCGTTTCTAGAGGTCTTAGAGGATTTTAGACGTTATTTTCGAATCCTCACATTTCGGGCCTTGATCTTAGCTATCTCTGTCAAAACTCAACCGATTTTGAATCGGAATACCATTTAATTCAATAATTTTCATTTATATCGACTCTGCATCAAAATAATCTTGATTTCGTCAATTTAAAATTTTTTCATTTATTTTTTGTTTTTGCATTTTCTGGCGTTTCTAGAGGTCTTAGAGGATTTTAGACGTTATTTTCGAATCCTCACATTTCGGGCCTTGATCTTAGCTATCTCTGTCAAAACTCAACCGATTTTGAATCGGAATACCATTTAATTCAATAATTTTCATTTATATCGACTCTGCATCAAAATAATCTTGATTTCGTCAATTTAAAATTTTTTCATTTATTTTTTGTTTTTGCATTTTCTGGCGTTTCTAGAGGTCTTAGAGGATTTTAGACGTTATTTTCGAATCCTCACATTTCGGGCCTTGATCTTAGCTATCTCTGTCAAAACTCAACCGATTTTGAATCAGAATACCATTTAATTCAATAATTTTCATTTATATCGACTCTGCATCAAAATAATCTTGATTTCGTCAATTTAAAATTTTTTCATTTATTTTTTGTTTTTGCATTTTCTGGCGTTTCTAGAGGTCTTAGAGGATTTTAGACGTTATTTTCGAATCCTCACATTTCGGGCCTTGATCTTAGCTATCTCTGTCAAAACTCAACCGATTTTGAATCGGAATACCATTTAATTCAATAATTTTCATTTATATCGACTCTGCATCAAAATAATCTTGATTTCGTCAATTTAAAATTTTTTCATTTATTTTTTGTTTTTGCATTTTCTGGCGTTTCTAGAGGTCTTAGAGGATTTTAGACGTTATTTTCGAATCCTCACATTTCGGGCCTTGATCTTAGCTATCTCTGTCAAAACTCAACCGATTTTGAATCGGAATACCATTTAATTCAATAATTTTCATTTATATCGACTCTGCATCAAAATAATCTTGATTTCGTCAATTTAAAATTTTTTTCATTTATTTTTTGTTTTTGCATTTTCTGGCGTTTCTAGAGGTCTTAGAGGATTTTAGACGTTATTTTCGAATCCTCACATTTCGGGCCTTGATCTTAGCTATCTCTGTCAAAACTCAACCGATTTTGAATCGGAATACCATTTAATTCAATAATTTTCATTTATATCGACTCTGCATCAAAATAATCTTGATTTCGTCAATTTAAAATTTTTTCATTTATTTTTTGTTTTTGCATTTTCTGGCGTTTCTAGAGGTCTTAGAGGATTTTAGACGTTATTTTCGAATCCTCACATTTCGGGCCTTGATCTTAGCTATCTCTGTCAAAACTCAACCGATTTTGAATCGGAATACCATTTAATTCAATAATTTTCATTTATATCGACTCTGCATCAAAATAATCTTGATTTCGTCAATTTAAAATTTTTTCATTTATTTTTTGTTTTTGCATTTTCTGGCGTTTCTAGAGGTCTTAGAGGATTTTAGACGTTATTTTCGAATCCTCACATTTCGGGCCTTGATCTTAGCTATCTCTGTCAAAACTCAACCGATTTTGAATCGGAATACCATTTAATTCAATAATTTTCATTTATATCGACTCTGCATCAAAATAATCTTGATTTCGTCAATTTAAAATTTTTTCATTTATTTTTTGTTTTTGCATTTTCTGGCGTTTCTAGAGGTCTTAGAGGATTTTAGACGTTATTTTCGAATCCTCACATTTCGGGCCTTGATCTTAGCTATCTCTGTCAAAACTCAACCGATTTTGAATCGGAATACCATTTAATTCAATAATTTTCATTTATATCGACTCTGCATCAAAATAATCTTGATTTCGTCAATTTAAAATTTTTTCATTTATTTTTTGTTTTTGCATTTTCTGGCGTTTCTAGAGGTCTTAGAGGATTTTAGACGTTATTTTCGAATCCTCACATTTCGGGCCTTGATCTTAGCTATCTCTGTCAAAACTCAACCGATTTTGAATCGGAATACCATTTAATTCAATAATTTTCATTTATATCGACTCTGCATCAAAATAATCTTGATTTCGTCAATTTAAAATTTTTTCATTTATTTTTTGTTTTTGCATTTTCTGGCGTTTCTAGAGGTCTTAGAGGATTTTAGACGTTATTTTCGAATCCTCACATTTCGGGCCTTGATCTTAGCTATCTCTGTCAAAACTCAACCGATTTTGAATCGGAATACCATTTAATTCAATAATTTTCATTTATATCGACTCTGCATCAAAATAATCTTGATTTCGTCAATTTAAAATTTTTTCATTTATTTTTTGTTTTTGCATTTTCTGGCGTTTCTAGAGGTCTTAGAGGATTTTAGACGTTATTTTCGAATCCTCACATTTCGGGCCTTGATCTTAGCTATCTCTGTCAAAACTCAACCGATTTTGAATCGGAATACCATTTAATTCAATAATTTTCATTTATATCGACTCTGCATCAAAATAATCTTGATTTCGTCAATTTAAAATTTTTTCATTTATTTTTTGTTTTTGCATTTTCTGGCGTTTCTAGAGGTCTTAGAGGATTTTAGACGTTATTTTCGAATCCTCACATTTCGGGCCTTGATCTTAGCTATCTCTGTCAAAACTCAACCGATTTTGAATCCGGAATACCATTTATTTCAATAATTTTCATTTATATCGACTCTGCATCAAAATAATCTTGATTTCGTCAATTTAAAATTTTTTCATTTATTTTTTGTTTTTGCATTTTCTGGCGTTTCTAGAGGTCTTCGAGGATTTTAGACGTTATTTTCGAATCCTCACATTTCGGGCCTTGATTTTAGCTATCTCTGTCAAAACTCAACCGATTTTGAATCGGAATACCATTTAATTCAATAATTTTCATTTATATCGACTCTGCATCAAAATAATCTTGATTTCGTCAATTTAAAATTTTTTCATTTATTTTTTGTTTTTGCATTTTCTGGCGTTTCTAGAGGTCTTAGAGGATTTTAGACGTTATTTTCGAATCCTCACATTTCGGGCCTTGATCTTAGCTATCTCTGTCAAAACTCAACCGATTTTGAATCAGAATACCGTTTAATTCAATAATTTTCATTTATATCGACTCTGCATCAAAATAATCTTGATTTCGTCAATTTAAAATTTTTTCATTTATTTTTTGTTTTTGCATTTTCTGGCGTTTCTAGAGGTCTTAGAGGATTTTAGACGTTATTTTCGAATCCTCACATTTCGGGCCTTGATCTTAGCTATCTCTGTCAAAACTCAACCGATTTTGAATCGGAATACCATTTAATTCAATAATTTTCATTTATATCGACTCTGCATCAAAATAATCTTGATTTCGTCAATTTAAAATTTTTTCATTTATTTTTTGTTTTTGCATTTTCTGGCGTTTCTAGAGGTCTTAGAGGATTTTAGACGTTATTTTCGAATCCTCACATTTCGGGCCTTGATCTTAGCTATCTCTGTCAAAACTCAACCGATTTTGAATCGGAATACCATTTAATTCAATAATTTTCATTTATATCGACTCTGCATCAAAATAATCTTGATTTCGTCAATTTAAAATTTTTTCATTTATTTTTTGTTTTTGCATTTTCTGGCGTTTCTAGAGGTCTTAGAGGATTTTAGACGTTATTTTCGAATCCTCACATTTCGGGCCTTGATCTTAGCTATCTCTGTCAAAACTCAACCGATTTTGAATCGGAATACCATTTAATTCAATAATTTTCATTTATATCGACTCTGCATCAAAATAATCTTGATTTCGTCAATTTAAAATTTTTTCATTTATTTTTTGTTTTTGCATTTTCTGGCGTTTCTAGAGGTCTTAGAGGATTTTAGACGTTATTTTCGAATCCTCACATTTCGGGCCTTGATCTTAGCTATCTCTGTCAAAACTCAACCGATTTTGAATCGGAATACCATTTAATTCAATAATTTTCATTTATATCGACTCTGCATCAAAATAATCTTGATTTCGTCAATTTAAAATTTTTTCATTTATTTTTTGTTTTTGCATTTTCTGGCGTTTCTAGAGGTCTTAGAGGATTTTAGACGTTATTTTCGAATCCTCACATTTCAGGGCCTTGATCTTAGCTATCTCTGTCAAAACTCAACCGATTTTGAATCAGAATACCATTTAATTCAATAATTTTCATTTATATCGACTCTGCATCAAAATAATCTTGATTTCGTCAATTTAAAATTTTTTCATTTATTTTTTGTTTTTGCATTTTCTGGCGTTTCTAGAGGTCTTAGAGGATTTTAGACGTTATTTTCGAATCCTCACATTTCGGGCCTTGATCTTAGCTATCTCTGTCAAAACTCAACCGATTTTGAATCGGAATACCATTTATTTCAATAATTTTCATTTATATCGACTCTGCATCAAAATAATCTTGATTTCGTCAATTTAAAATTTTTTCATTTATTTTTTGTTTTTGCATTTTCTGGCGTTTCTAGAGGTCTTAGAGGATTTTAGACGTTATTTTCGAATCCTCACATTTCGGGCCTTGATCTTAGCTATCTCTGTCAAAACTCAACCGATTTTGAATCGGAATACCATTTAATTCAATAATTTTCATTTATATCGACTCTGCATCAAAATAATCTTGATTTCGTCAATTTAAAATTTTTTCATTTATTTTTTGTTTTTGCATTTTCTGGCGTTTCTAGAGGTCTTAGAGGATTTTAGACGTTATTTTCGAATCCTCACATTTCGGGCCTTGATCTTAGCTATCTCTGTCAAAACTCAACCGATTTTGAATCAGAATACCATTTAATTCAATAATTTTCATTTATATCGACTCTGCATCAAAATAATCTTGATTTCGTCAATTTAAAATTTTTTCATTTATTTTTTGTTTTTGCATTTTCTGGCGTTTCTAGAGGTCTTAGAGGATTTTAGACGTTATTTTCGAATCCTCACATTTCGGGCCTTGATCTTAGCTATCTCTGTCAAAACTCAACCGATTTTGAATCGGAATACCATTTAATTCAATAATTTTCATTTATATCGACTCTGCATCAAAATAATCTTGATTTCGTCAATTTAAAATTTTTTCATTTATTTTTTGTTTTTGCATTTTCTGGCGTTTCTAGAGGTCTTAGAGGATTTTAGACGTTATTTTCGAATCCTCACATTTCGGGCCTTGATCTTAGCTATCTCTGTCAAAACTCAACCGATTTTGAATCGGAATACCATTTAATTCAATAATTTTCATTTATATCGACTCTGCATCAAAATAATCTTGATTTCGTCAATTTAAAATTTTTTCATTTATTTTTTGTTTTTGCATTTTCTGGCGTTTCTAGAGGTCTTAGAGGATTTTAGACGTTATTTTCGAATCCTCACATTTCGGGCCTTGATCTTAGCTATCTCTGTCAAAACTCAACCGATTTTGAATCGGAATACCATTTAATTCAATAATTTTCATTTATATCGACTCTGCATCAAAATAATCTTGATTTCGTCAATTTAAAATTTTTTCATTTATTTTTTGTTTTTGCATTTTCTGGCGTTTCTAGAGGTCTTAGAGGATTTTAGACGTTATTTTCGAATCCTCACATTTCGGGCCTTGATCTTAGCTATCTCTGTCAAAACTCAACCGATTTTGAATCGGAATACCATTTAATTCAATAATTTTCATTTATATCGACTCTGCATCAAAATAATCTTGATTTCGTCAATTTAAAATTTTTTCATTTATTTTTTGTTTTTGCATTTTCTGGCGTTTCTAGAGGTCTTAGAGGATTTTAGACGTTATTTTCGAATCCTCACATTTCGGGCCTTGATCTTAGCTATCTCTGTCAAAACTCAACCGATTTTGAATCGGAATACCATTTAATTCAATAATTTTCATTTATATCGACTCTGCATCAAAATAATCTTGATTTCGTCAATTTAAAATTTTTTCATTTATTTTTTGTTTTTGCATTTTCTGGCGTTTCTAGAGGTCTTAGAGGATTTTAGACGTTATTTTCGAATCCTCACATTTCGGGCCTTGATCTTAGCTATCTCTGTCAAAACTCAACCGATTTTGAATCGGAATACCATTTAATTCAATAATTTTCATTTATATCGACTCTGCATCAAAATAATCTTGATTTCGTCAATTTAAAATTTTTTCATTTATTTTTTGTTTTTGCATTTTCTGGCGTTTCTAGAGGTCTTAGAGGATTTTAGACGTTATTTTCGAATCCTCACATTTCGGGCCTTGATCTTAGCTATCTCTGTCAAAACTCAACCGATTTTGAATCGGAATACCATTTAATTCAATAATTTTCATTTATATCGACTCTGCATCAAAATAATCTTGATTTCGTCAATTTAAAATTTTTTCATTTATTTTTTGTTTTTGCATTTTCTGGCGTTTCTAGAGGTCTTAGAGGATTTTAGACGTTATTTTCGAATCCTCACATTTCGGGCCTTGATCTTAGCTATCTCTGTCAAAACTCAACCGATTTTGAATCGGAATACCATTTAATTCAATAATTTTCATTTATATCGACTCTGCATCAAAATAATCTTGATTTCGTCAATTTAAAATTTTTTCATTTATTTTTTGTTTTTGCATTTTCTGGCGTTTCTAGAGGTCTTAGAGGATTTTAGACGTTATTTTCGAATCCTCACATTTCGGGCCTTGATCTTAGCTATCTCTGTCAAAACTCAACCGATTTTGAATCGGAATACCATTTAATTCAATAATTTTCATTTATATCGACTCTGCATCAAAATAATCTTGATTTCGTCAATTTAAAATTTTTTCATTTATTTTTTGTTTTTGCATTTTCTGGCGTTTCTAGAGGTCTTAGAGGATTTTAGACGTTATTTTCGAATCCTCACATTTCGGGCCTTGATCTTAGCTATCTCTGTCAAAACTCAACCGATTTTGAATCGGAATACCATTTAATTCAATAATTTTCATTTATATCGACTCTGCATCAAAATAATCTTGATTTCGTCAATTTAAAATTTTTTCATTTATTTTTTGTTTTTGCATTTTCTGGCGTTTCTAGAGGTCTTAGAGGATTTTAGACGTTATTTTCGAATCCTCACATTTCGGGCCTTGATCTTAGCTATCTCTGTCAAAACTCAACCGATTTTGAATCGGAATACCATTTAATTCAATAATTTTCATTTATATCGACTCTGCATCAAAATAATCTTGATTTCGTCAATTTAAAATTTTTTCATTTATTTTTTGTTTTTGCATTTTCTGGCGTTTCTAGAGGTCTTAGAGGATTTTAGACGTTATTTTCGAATCCTCACATTTCAGGCCTTGATCTTAGCTATCTCTGTCAAAACTCAACCGATTTTGAATCAGAATACCGTTTAATTCAATAATTTTCATTTATATCGACTCTGCATCAAAATAATCTTGATTTCGTCAATTTAAAATTTTTTCATTTATTTTTTGTTTTTGCATTTTCTGGCGTTTCTAGAGGTCTTAGAGGATTTTAGACGTTATTTTCGAATCCTCACATTTCGGGCCTTGATCTTGGCTATCTCTGTCAAAACTCAACAGATTTTGAATCGGAATACCATTTATTTCAATAATTTTCATTTATATCGACTCTGCATCAAAATAATCTTGATTTCGTCAATTTAAAATTTTTTCATTTATTTTTTGTTTTTGCATTTTCTGGCGTTTCTAGAGGTCTTAGAGGATTTTAGACGTTTTTTTCGAATCCTCACATTTCGGGCCTTGATTTTAGCTATCTCTGTCAAAACTCAACCGATTTTGAATCGGAATACCATTTAATTCAATAATTTTCATTTATATCGACTCTGCATCAAAATAATCTTGATTTCGTCAATTTAAAATTTTTTCATTTATTTTTTGTTTTTGCATTTTCTGGCGTTTCTAGAGGTCTTAGAGGATTTTAGACGTTATTTTCGAATCCTCACATTTCGGGCCTTGATCTTAGCTATCTCTGTCAAAACTCAACCGATTTTGAATCGGAATACCATTTAATTCAATAATTTTCATTTATATCGACTCTGCATCAAAATAATCTTGATTTCGTCAATTTAAAATTTTTTCATTTATTTTTTGTTTTTGCATTTTCTGGCGTTTCTAGAGGTCTTAGAGGATTTTAGACGTTATTTTCGAATCCTCACATTTCGGGCCTTGATCTTAGCTATCTCTGTCAAAACTCAACCGATTTTGAATCGGAATACCATTTAATTCAATAATTTTCATTTATATCGACTCTGCATCAAAATAATCTTGATTTCGTCAATTTAAAATTTTTTCATTTATTTTTTGTTTTTGCATTTTCTGGCGTTTCTAGAGGTCTTAGAGGATTTTAGACGTTATTTTCGAATCCTCACATTTCGGGCCTTGATCTTAGCTATCTCTGTCAAAACTCAACCGATTTTGAATCGGAATACCATTTAATTCAATAATTTTCATTTATATCGACTCTGCATCAAAATAATCTTGATTTCGTCAATTTAAAATTTTTTCATTTATTTTTTGTTTTTGCATTTTCTGGCGTTTCTAGAGGTCTTAGAGGATTTTAGACGTTATTTTCGAATCCTCACATTTCGGGCCTTGATCTTAGCTATCTCTGTCAAAACTCAACCGATTTTGAATCGGAATACCATTTAATTCAATAATTTTCATTTATATCGACTCTGCATCAAAATAATCTTGATTTCGTCAATTTAAAATTTTTTCATTTATTTTTTGTTTTTGCATTTTCTGGCGTTTCTAGAGGTCTTAGAGGATTTTAGACGTTATTTTCGAATCCTCACATTTCGGGCCTTGATCTTAGCTATCTCTGTCAAAACTCAACCGATTTTGAATCGGAATACCATTTAATTCAATAATTTTCATTTATATCGACTCTGCATCAAAATAATCTTGATTTCGTCAATTTAAAATTTTTTCATTTATTTTTTGTTTTTGCATTTTCTGGCGTTTCTAGAGGTCTTAGAGGATTTTAGACGTTATTTTCGAATCCTCACATTTCGGGCCTTGATCTTAGCTATCTCTGTCAAAACTCAACCGATTTTGAATCGGAATACCATTTAATTCAATAATTTTCATTTATATCGACTCTGCATCAAAATAATCTTGATTTCGTCAATTTAAAATTTTTTCATTTATTTTTTGTTTTTGCATTTTCTGGCGTTTCTAGAGGTCTTAGAGGATTTTAGACGTTATTTTCGAATCCTCACATTTCGGGCCTTGATCTTAGCTATCTCTGTCAAAACTCAACCGATTTTGAATCGGAATACCATTTAATTCAATAATTTTCATTTATATCGACTCTGCATCAAAATAATCTTGATTTCGTCAATTTAAAATTTTTTTCATTTATTTTTTGTTTTTGCATTTTCTGGCGTTTCTAGAGGTCTTAGAGGATTTTAGACGTTATTTTCGAATCCTCACATTTCGGGCCTTGATCTTAGCTATCTCTGTCAAAACTCAACCGATTTTGAATCGGAATACCATTTAATTCAATAATTTTCATTTATATCGACTCTGCATCAAAATAATCTTGATTTCGTCAATTTAAAATTTTTTCATTTATTTTTTGTTTTTGCATTTTCTGGCGTTTCTAGAGGTCTTAGAGGATTTTAGACGTTATTTTCGAATCCTCACATTTCGGGCCTTGATCTTAGCTATCTCTGTCAAAACTCAACCGATTTTGAATCGGAATACCATTTAATTCAATAATTTTCATTTATATCGACTCTGCATCAAAATAATCTTGATTTCGTCAATTTAAAATTTTTTCATTTATTTTTTGTTTTTGCATTTTCTGGCGTTTCTAGAGGTCTTAGAGGATTTTAGACGTTATTTTCGAATCCTCACATTTCGGGCCTTGATCTTAGCTATCTCTGTCAAAACTCAACCGATTTTGAATCGGAATACCATTTAATTCAATAATTTTCATTTATATCGACTCTGCATCAAAATAATCTTGATTTCGTCAATTTAAAATTTTTTCATTTATTTTTTTGTTTTTGCATTTTCTGGCGTTTCTAGAGGTCTTAGAGGATTTTAGACGTTATTTTCGAATCCTCACATTTCGGGCCTTGATCTTAGCTATCTCTGTCAAAACTCAACCGATTTTGAATCGGAATACCATTTAATTCAATAATTTTCATTTATATCGACTCTGCATCAAAATAATCTTGATTTCGTCAATTTAAAATTTTTTCATTTATTTTTTGTTTTTGCATTTTCTGGCGTTTCTAGAGGTCTTAGAGGATTTTAGACGTTATTTTCGAATCCTCACATTTCGGGCCTTGATCTTAGCTATCTCTGTCAAAACTCAACCGATTTTGAATCGGAATACCATTTAATTCAATAATTTTCATTTATATCGACTCTGCATCAAAATAATCTTGATTTCGTCAATTTAAAATTTTTTCATTTATTTTTTGTTTTTGCATTTTCTGGCGTTTCTAGAGGTCTTAGAGGATTTTAGACGTTATTTTCGAATCCTCACATTTCGGGCCTTGATCTTAGCTATCTCTGTCAAAACTCAACCGATTTTGAATCGGAATACCATTTAATTCAATAATTTTCATTTATATCGACTCTGCATCAAAATAATCTTGATTTCGTCAATTTAAAATTTTTTCATTTATTTTTTGTTTTTGCATTTTCTGGCGTTTCTAGAGGTCTTAGAGGATTTTAGACGTTATTT